>JARFJB010001731.1:22500-25000 GCA_036346205.1 Vesta saturnalis | reverse complement strand
ACACAGACACACAGACACACACACACAGACACACAGACACACAGACACACATACACACAGACACACAGACACACAGACACACAGACACACAGACACACAGACACACACACACAACACACAACACACAACACACAACACACACAGACACACACACACACACACACACACACACACACACACACACACACAGACACACAGACACACAGACACACAGACATACAGATACACAGACAACAGACACACAGACACAGACCAGACACACAGGACACACACACCACACACACACACACACACACACACACACACACACACACACACACACACACACCACACAACATCACACAAGACACACAGGACACAGACTCAAGACACACAGACACACACACACAACACACAGACACACAGACACACGACACACAGACACACAGACACACAGACACACAGACACAGACACACAGACACACAGACACACAGACACAGACACACAGACACACAGACACACAGACACACAGACACAGACACGAACACAGACACACAACAACACACACAACACAACACACAGACACACAACACACACAACACACACACACACACACACACACACACACACAACACAGACACACAGACACACAGACACACAGACACACAACACACAGCACACAGACCAAGACACAAAACCAAACACACAGACACACAAAACACACAGACACACAGACACAAGACACACAGACACACAGACACACAGACACAAGACACACAGACACACAGACACACAGACACACAGACACACAGACACACAGACACACAGACACACAGAACCAGACACACAGACACACAGACACACAGACACACACACACAGACCACAGACACACAGACACACAGACACACAGACACAACCCAGACACACAGACACACAACACACAGACACACAGACACACAGACACACAACACACAACACACACACACACACACACACACAGACACACAGACACACAGACAACAGACACAACACAGACACACAACACACACACACACACACAACACACAACACACAACACACACACACACACACACAGACACACAGACACACAGACACACAGACACACAGACACACAGACACACAGACACACAGACACACAGACACACAGACACACACACACACACCCACACACACACACACACACACACACACACACACACACACACACACACACACACACACAACACAGACACACAGACACACAGACACACAGACACACAGATACACAGACATACAGACACACAGACAGGCAGACGCGCAGACACACAGGCACACACACACACTTTCACACACACACACACACACACACACACACACACACACACACAACACTCACACAGACACACAGGCACACAGACTCATAGACACAGACACACAGACACACAGACACACAGACACACAGACACACAGACACACAGACACACAGACACACAGACACACAGACACACAGACACACAGACACACAGACACAAGACACACAGACACAGACACACAGACACACAGACACAGACACACAGACACACAGACACACAGACACACAGATACACAGACACACACACAGACACACACACAGACACACAGACACACAGACACACACACACACACACACACACACACACACACACACACACACACACACACACACACACTCACAGACACACAGACACGCAGACACACAGACACACAGACACAAGACACACAGACACACAGACACACAGACACACACACACACAACCACACACACACACACACACACACACTCACACACACACTCACACACTCACACACTCACACACTCACACACTCACAAACTCATACACTCACACGCACTCATGCACTCACGCACTCTCGCAATCACGCACACGCGCACGCACAAACACGCAGACACAGATACACAGACACACAGACACAGGCACACAGATACACAAACACACAGACACACATACACACAGACACACGGGCACACGGACACACGGACACACGGACACACGGACACACTGACACACAGACACACAGACACAAGCACACAGTCACACAGACACACAGACACACAGACACACAGACACACAGATACTCAGACACACAGACACACAGACACACAGACACACAGGCACACAGACTCACAGACACACAGACACACAGACACACAGACACACAGACACACAGACACACAGACACACAGACACACAGACACACAGACACACAGACACACAGACACAAGACACACAGACACACAGACACACAACAAAGACACACAGACAATCAGACACACACACACACACACACACACACACACACACACACACACACACAACACAACACACAAGACACAAGACACACAGAACACAGAACACAGACACAAGACACAAGACACACAGACACACAGACACACAACACACACACACACACCCGCGCGCGCACACACACACACACACACACCCACACACACACACACACAC
>JARFJB010001731.1:0-15000 GCA_036346205.1 Vesta saturnalis | reverse complement strand
ACAAAATACACCCACATGCCACACAAAAATTAAAAAATACCAAACGCGTTCCAGATTTTTCAAGAATCACTTTAATTTTGTAATCTCCACAACTCTTCAGTATCGAAATACAGCTTCAAGTCATTAACTTTTTTCAGCATTCGCTCTTGTAATATTTTCAGTGACACTAGATTTCCACCAAAATTTTTAGGGAGGTATTCCTTTTTTACATAGTTTTCATAAATTTTTTCCCAGTCAGTCTCTGGTGGATGAAAAATAAACTGTAATTCATCGAATTAGAATAGCGCCCGATCATACATGTACAAACCTGATTCAAAAGTCTTTTATCCAAAAACGGCGAAATAATCTTTAAGAGTTTTTCTACAAGTGAAGTAGTGTAGATAAAGTGTATTTTGTATAGCTTTACCGGCAGGGCTAAATGAAGATAGTCGGAAATAGTTTGGAGTAAGTTCGGATGCAACATTTTTGCTAAATGAGTTAAAGTTATCTAAAAATAGATTTTCTTATATTTTTGTTTGTAACAGTAGTTAATTACCTCATGAATGTCGACGAATAGACATAATCCTTTGGAAGGATAATCGTAGATAGCACAATCGATTGCCAAAAAAATTAGTTTGGCTGTCGTTTGTAGAGTCCAGTGTTTTGCTTGGTTATTCATTTTATAATACACGAAGACGTATCCATCGTCTTCTTTGCGCCATGTACACAGGTTTCTGAAACAAGAATTTACTATAATTTTTTGAAGATTATAAAGGATGGTATGAAAACTGGGCAGAATTGAGATTGTTTTTTTTAATGGTTTAGTAGCGTTTGTAGCTTGATTTATGAAGTGCAGTGCGATAATGCGTGACAAGTTAATACGTAAATTGCTACCAGATCTACGCAGAAGTGTCAGCATACACGTGATTTATTTGGTTGTTGTCATTTTCACTGCTAGTATTTACCATATTTCTGGTTTACATAATTTCTTTCAAAAATCAAAGTTTTGAACTGATCTGAGTAAGGTGTCACTTTTGTTTGACTTGGTTGACTTGGTATTCAAATTCTAAGATCCTTGAGACCGTTTGCTCGCGACCGCTTCATTAGTATCTATACTGCAGTTTTCACTGTTCTATTTTGGATCTTTCTTATTATTGCGTGGTATTGTTTAAAATATTGCCAGTGTCAATTTTCAGTTTCTTTAGTTTTGCGTTGTAGGATTTTATATGTAGAACATGTTCCTTATAATAATGCGCCTCACATCTTTGAGTTACGTACGAATCTCAATGGTATTTTGTATACATCTTAGTGATCATAGTCCATGTGAATAAGGTTTTAATAGAACTGCTAAAATGAGAAATACAACATTTATGCAAAATGTTAAATAATATTGGTGTCCACTAAATAGAGCACTGACGCTTTTTTTTATCTGATAATTCTGACAGTAACCGCCCTGCATACCCTATCCTGTTTACAGTAGTTGGTTAAGCCGAGAGGATGGCAACTCCTAACGGTTCAAGCCCACAGCACCAATACCAGGAGTAGTAGGGACAAACATTTGGCAGCCTATACGGGTAGAATCGGTTATCTTCGGGAGATGAGTATTGACCTAACCACACTCAAACGTAGCCCCTAGGGGCATGTTTATAAATCTAAACGCCTCTTTTATGGTTGAGGTATTTTCTCCTAAGACGGCCGTTTCAGTTTACTCAATTCTCGTTTTCACGCTAATGAAATTTGTTGTTTTTATGGGTCTTCATAAAGTTAAATTAAATTGATATATCGTTTGCTTATTGCATTTCGGATTAGAATTGGTCGTATCGAAATCGTTTGTTATTGAGATAAAATTCCAAGTTGTTTTTCGTATTATATTTCTGTTAACTTCCATTTCACGAACGGAGCTAAGATTCTTTTAAAGTACAGTTTACCGATTCACTTTTAATTAAATCATCATTATAGGGGCGGGCAATATTTGGCTAGATTGCAATATGAACTCATTAAACTTCAAGTGCATATGTATTGTAGAGTAGATAAGCAGCCCTAGCAGTTTTTTATGTGAAGGCGAAGATAAGATGAAATTTTTTTTGATCATTTACGAGAAGAGGCTTATCGTTTGTGCCGCGTTTTATAGTTTGAATGTATGAGCAGTATGATTGGTTTAAAATCGAGTATGGCGTAACTGAAGAATTTTTGGAAGTATGTGCTCAATCTTGGTCTTGATCTGGTGGAGGAAGTTGTGGTATGCGGGAGGGCACCGCTTTTACCGTCGATGTTCCCGGTTCTATCGAATGTATCGTAAACTGTGAGTCGGTTTCGCTATGTGCGGATTTTGTTGTTGATTCGCCAGGCCGGAGAACTTTATGTGGTGTATCGTAGTCTACTAGACCTACCTTTTTGTAATCAGGGTAGTGTTTAACCAGTGCTTCCTGAATTACGGAGTTTTTTATCGCTTTTGCCGATTTGATGGATTGTTTTTTTGTAAACAACCTTTGATAGACTAAGTCTCACCGTAAATATTTTGTAGACATTTTTCTTTCGTTTTAATATTAAAGACTTGCAAATAGAACTACCGATTTAATTGAACATTGAAGTGTGTAAATATCTCGTGTGTAAAAGTTACTCGTGTGGTGCACATAAACTATATAACGTGCTGACCAATTATGTTAAACGTATCGCTATCAAAATTTTAAACTGGGAAACTACCGTATTGGTTTTCCGATCGAGGACATTATACTAGCATCCTGGAACCGTTTCTGTTGCTGTTGTTGCTGCCGTTGGTGAAGGTAACCTAATATTGTACGTTATTGTGAATGCTTTATAATAACTTTGTTTGTGAACTTCGTGAAATTATTGGTTGACGAGCGAATACAAGCAGTCGTTTTTTTTTTGGTGTTATTTTTGCAGTAATTAATGATCCATGTTAAACTCAATTTAAAGGTTGACGAACTGCTTTCATTTGAGATATCTTTGGTATTTTGTTTTTTTTTTATTATTTAATTAAATGTACTGCAAATTTATAATAATAATATAATAATTTACAACGAGTAGTAATTTTATTATTCGAACTAAAGAATTAATTGAGAGCTAAATTTTGATTTCATTATTTATTTTATTGATTCATTTTAAAAGTAACCAGTGGTAATTTCCTACAATTGAAGCATTCAGGATCATACAGTTTTTTTTTTGAGTTTTATTAAATATTTTGTGTCGTTCAGAGGAATATTAAATGGCGTTTATCTAGATTATGTCTTACTATTTTAGTTTGGAGTTAATGACAGAGCTTTGAAGTTGAGTAGTATTTAAATTTCAATTATTTTGTTCACAAGCGTTGGGGGGTAACGTAACAAAATATAAAGTTAAAGATGCCATTGAAACCCAACAGCTGATTTGCGCCCACGCTGCTTTAGTATTTGAGCGAGTGAATATTTTTAAGATTTGTTCTAGATCTTTTGACTGTTGAAGGCTGACTTATCTACGTGTGTCCAGGTGTATTCTGGCTGATTTCGTCTTGATAACAGCCTAGAGCCCTTTTACTTGACTTTATTCTAATTACGACGCACCCTTATCTGCGACTTTCGATAATACGACTAACCACCTTCAGTATTTTTAAATTCAAAAACACGCCCACGCCCTCAGTCCCAACGTGCTAGTCCAGTGCACTCTAATTATCTGCTACCTACCATTTTAATTTCATTCTCGACCGTAATAGTGCATATAACCGAGTGAATAAGGTGAATCTGTAGGAAATATGAAATGAATATGGCGTAAGTAAACGTTTAATAAACGTAATAGAGCAGTGTATAACTGTAGGCGGGAATATATTAGGGTGAGAGGAGGTGTGAGTGAATACTTTAACATTGAGCAAGGAGTGTGACAAAGCTGTGTAGTGTCACCGTGGTCATTCAATGTATACACGGATAAATGTGTTAGGCAAGCATGTACCGACACAACTGGTGTAATGGTCGGTGACGCAAATGTACGAGTTGTGGTGTAAACAGATGGCACAGTCTAAATGTAAACATGAACAAGGCAAAGATTGTGGTGTTCACTCGGGAAAGTGAAAAGAATAGTAGAGTATTTACCCTGTACGATGAAATTGCGGAACAAGTAGACGAGTTGGTATATCTGGGCGGAATGTTCATTTCAGGTGGTACAGTAGATAGCGAGATTGGATGATAGGTCAGTGCTGGAAGGAAAGTGATTGGAAGTATATGGACGATAATGAAAAACGAAAGCATGAGCGTAGCTCCGAAATAAGCAATCTATAATGGCGTGTTTGTTTCGTCAGTACTGTATGGAAGTGAGACATGGGTATGTCAAATAATCACGAAAGTAAAATAAATGCCGTGGGCATGAGATTCCTAAGAAGCACGTGCGGTGAAACGATAAGGGATAGAATAAAGAATGAGTGTATAATGAAAGAGTGTGGCGAATAAAAGACTATATATAGGTATAAAAGTAGTACACTACGTTGGTTTGGTCATATCGAAATAATAAACATCGCCAGATAATCAAACCGGATACATGTGGGAGAAGTTATAGGTAAGGTCGGGCCTGGTATATAGGGTAAACCTTGGCTAAATGCAGTAGAATGAATGGTAAAAGAAAGAAAAATAAGAAATTTTAGATTTAAAAGGGCATGTCAGAGGCAATGTATGAATCTTGCGGGAGGTATGCAGGGATAGAAATGCATGAAGAAGGATTTCAAAATAAACGAGGCAGAGATTTCTTTGCCTAACTAATTTAAAGTATTGGTTACAAAAAAAACTGAATCTCATTAAAAAGAAGTATGGTCCAATGAACAACCCCCCTTTCTATCGGAAAACCTCTGGTATTACTCCAGGTTTATAAAGATGGTCTATATGTTAGATAAAACGGTTGAAATTAATTATATTTACCGTTCTGACGATAGATCTACATTACGATCAGCTGTCGTTTTAAAGCCAGAGATCCAAAAAAAAGTTGCGGTCTGACCTATGCGTCAAAGTTTTAAAGCAATTTTATAGAAATCGAGTCAGTAGTAACTAAGAAACGAGTCTGAACATGAAGTTGTCCACATACAAGTTCTAGGCCATATTGCTGCAATTGCAATATGTAACATTTGAAAAGTGGATACTGTTACAAGAATTTCGTAAAAAGCGGTACAACGAGCACTTATGTTTAATAAATACAACCCTTATAAGTTGCAATCCCTTTAAGAACTGACCAAAGACTATGTCCAAAGAATTCAATTCTGTAAAAGGATGACGACAAAAATTCTAAATAATTTAAAGTTAGTGAAAAATATTTCTTTAAATAGGGCAGTAACTAAATACAACTGCCACTATTGACCCCAAAAATTAACGTTTGGGCATGTATTTTAAGCAATACAATTATTAGTCTGCTGTTTCTCAAAGAAAATCTAAATGGATGTATCTACCTAAGCCGACTACAAAATAATATTGAACCTTTCATCACAGAATCACTAGTGGACACCTGAATGTAAATGAAAATGTATTTTATTTCTAACGTGATAGAGCATCTCCTCATCATGACGCTGCTATTTGGCAATTTTTGAATCGCACAGTTCCCGAACAACGTATTGGAAGATGTCATACAAAGTGTCCACAACGATCTCCGAATTTTACACACCCATATTTCTTCCTTTGGGGTCATTAGTGTACAAAACAATCTACTTGAGGGAATTGGTCCGATTACCAGAAAAGTATCACCATTTACCATTCATACATATTACCAAACCGGTTTTAATCAATTTTTTTACATCTCTTAGTCAAAGAAAATACAATCCACAGAAACTTTTTAAAAAGTACTTGGCAGAAAGGTGAAGACTAGATTGACCTGACCGCTTATGATAAAGTACTTAAAATCCTGGTTAGAGACGCGCAAGCAACAAGTGAGTCGTAGAGAGAAACGAATCACTTTTTGGTTGTATCTAGAGTATGCTTAGGACAAAAGTGGGTGTGGGGAAACAAGTTCAACGTAGTGCGAATGCCCTGAATTAAAATAGAAAAACTAGCATATGGCGATCTGGGAATGAGGTATGCAAAAGTTTTGAGCAGAAACCTGAATGGAACGGCCAAATGACAAACGGTGATATTGATTTTCTTACAAGACACTGTGGTCAGTAGTGCTGCGACTGTATGTAAGAAGAACGTGTTGTGGAGTGAATTTGTAAAAAAAATTCAGTATGTAAGAAAAAAACGCGCATGATTGCTGCAAGAAATGAGACTAATAAAAATGGGTGTATAAAATGTATAGATTAAATGGAAAGATGCGAGCGAAATAGTAAGGATGGGTAGAGGGTATTTGAAGGCGCCAGAAAACAAAAAGAATTTTTAGATGAAATGCAGAACATGGGTCGAAGCAATACACCATAGGGGTGCTGAATATTATAAACAGGATAGTATGGGATTTGTAGGGATTGAGAACATACTGGCAAGACTATTTAAAAAGTGAAAGTAAGCCGAAGAGAGTAAAACAGAGAGAATAGAGTTGTTCTACTATTTCATTGGTGTAGTATAAACTAAAGACTTTAGGTGCCCCAATAACAATCTAGGCTATTCAAATCAGACAATCTAGGTGGCTGGACCTATCCAACGATTTTGGTAAGCTCCATTCAAATACTCACGGGCCAATATGTTACAGTGAGCTAGAGCACCATCATACATTAACCAAAATTGTTGCTGTAATTGTACCTATGGTACCGATCCAGACGTTGAGGGAACTGTTCCTGAAGATGTGTCTGTAGTTGCATAAGGTTTTTCATGGGTCCAGTTGTAATTATTGTGGAAATTAATTATCGCATTTCTGACAAAATGCGTTTCGTCCATAAGCATAAGGATGAAATCAAAGTGAGGATTTTCTGCAAGTCTGTGAAGATACTATATACACAAATGCGTACGCGGTTCAAAATCTTTTGTAAAAGGTGTCTGAACTCTTTGTACGTGGTAAGGATACAACCAAGAATCTCATAAAATGTTTATACCATTTTATAGCAAATATTTATTTCCTTGGCAATTTTTAGCGTTCTATTCGCTGCATTCTGTTCGGCTGCGCGTAGAGCAGCCTCCTCAACTGCAGAAGTTCGAATTGTACGTGGTCTTCCCCGGAGGTATTACGTTTGAAACGATCAGACGACGATGAATGTTTATAAATATTTTTTGGTGTAATGACACGATCAGAACACCTTTCTTGATGGAGTCGTCGGGCCTTGGCGGTATTTCCATTGGCAAGCCCATAAAGGAGATGCATTTGTGTCATCTCCACATTAGAATAATTATTTACCAAAGGAAAAATAATAACAAACTGTAACGGAATGTCAAAAACATTATATTCATAACAAAGTATCTCCTAGCAACGAGCAAAGTTAACTTGATTCTATTTTAACAATTTTTCGGCATACAATGAACTGGCTTTATTTTTTTTTTCGAAAACAAAATCGGCAACAGGATTTTTGAGGTATGACACCCTGTATCTTGAATACCCCACTTTGTTTTTTCTTATGGGCGCCATTTTGTATTTTTTTATTTTTATGCCAAGTGTTTTCTTTTCTGAATACAATAATGTATCACACTTAATAGTTCTGCCTTACAGATAACAAGATTCGATTGTTTTAACGAAAAATTTGTCAGTTCTACCATTATTTTGACACAATAAAACAAAATTTCCAAAGAACATTATTATTATTATAAGAAAAGTATTAAACACAAGAAGAAAAAATGGTAAAAAATTACAGCAAGTTTTCAAATTGCTCACCCTCCACTTCAAGGTACAATCCCGCTCGCCTTCTTAGATTAGGTATTGCTCTTGAGACATCCCTTCTCCTAATGTCAAGTCTAAGAGTGGAGATACTTCTTCCGCGAAGTTCACTTAGATCAGTTGGTAACGTTTTATAAATTTTATTTTTCCTTATCTCCCACAAATAGTAGTCTAGAAGAGGCACATCGGGAGCCGGTGCTGGCCAGTGTACGTCATCGTTATTAGCAATAACTCGATTGGGGAATATTTCCGACAAGTATTCTCTAATCCTCCTAACATTAAGCGGCGGTGCGCTATCTTGCTGGAACCAGATTGCATTTAAACGCTGAAGAGCAATATTGTTGTCCATAAAGTCCGTTAAAAACATCCTTAAGAAATTGAAGTACCGATTTTCCTCTTAGATGAATTGATCTATTACTTATCGCCCAATAAGCCAACCAAAACATTAAGGTAGCCGTTTTTAAAACTGATGTGGGTTCGCAACTAACCAGCAACGCTCATTGTGCAGATTAAACAACATTAGTGGACTTGCACTCATCAGACCATAGGACATCATCAAGAGACATTTTGATTGTTTTGTAGCTGATTTTTCAGAAACTTGCGAAAAGCTACATGTTCACCCCTGCCTCGTGGATGAAGAACTTGCGACATGGATTGCGTAAGGCCGATACTTATGTTTTTTGAGTGATCTCCAAACGACTTAGTGTGATACGCCTAGCTGATCTGCAACTTCTCTCGTTGAGACAAAAGGCTTGTCTTGTACCTAATGAAACAATTTACACTTAGTATTTAGGTGTTCGCTATAAGAATCATGTGAATTTTCACCGCTTGTAAGAATTCCTGTTCATTTTCAATGGGCCTATCGTCAATAATTTTGTCTACGTTTATTAAACGAACCATATTCACCCAAATTTGTATCTCTATATTGAAAAAACCTTAAACTTGGTTGTTGTCGCTCAGGATAACGCTGCAAATACGTTTCCGTAACTACCACTGCATTTCTATGCGAAGCATAATAAATCCTCAGCATGTCTCTTTTTTCTTCATTAGAAAAAGTTGGACGTTGTATGTTTTGTATCTGGGGTGCCATGGAAATTACGATGATATATTTAGATTCCTGCCTTCACAGTGTTTTAGTTCAATACGGCCAGTTTTAATGATTTTTGCTTAAAAAAATAAAAATGAAAACTAAAGTTTTTATTTTTTTGCATTAATTCAAAAACAAAAGATGACAGCTCTAATTTTCTTTCAGATTATTGTTCAACATAGAAATGCACTACTTTGTCCTAATTTGACGAACGTATAGTAGATTTATTGAAAATTTCTTGAACCAGTGGAGAAATTTAGTTATTGGTATGAACGAAAGAAATTATTTGATATTATAGATATTGCTGCTATGGTTATGATTTTGGGCAAAGAGGACAACAGTTCTGGTTATTACGAAAGTTCGTCCTTTACTAATTTTAAAGTTTTATTAAGTTTGTTTGGTACATGTATAAACAAATTGGCCACGTCTCGCCAAGATCGTCCACGATGTCTGTACGTGCATTTGCGCGTGCGTGTGCATGAGCGTGTGCGTGTGCGTCTGCGTCTGCGTCTGCGTCTGCGTATGCGTATGCGTCTGCGTCTGCGTGTACGTGTGCGTGTGCGTGTGCGTGTGCGTGTGCGTGTGCGTGTGCGTGTGCGTGTGCGTGTGCGTGTGTGCGTGTGAGTGTGTGCTGTGTGTGCGTGTGCGTGTGCGTTGCGTGTGCGTGTAAGTGTGCGTGTGCGTGTGGTGTGCGTGTGCGTGTGGTGTGGTGTGCGTGTGCCTGTGTGTGTGTGTGTGTGTGTGTGTGTCTGTGTGGATGTATATTAGTATCGACGATAACTCAAGAACCAAAACACTTACGTAATTAAAATTTTGAGTTGAGCTTTTTTTCATTTCGCTTGGAGCTAAGTAGATTTTGGGAGAAATCAAAGTGCCGAGAGGGGGTTATTAGGGTCAGTTTTTGGTGTTTATCAAATATTTCTAAAACAGCTGCATATTTCAAAGATATACAAATACCTAGATATCGATTAATTATTTTCTATGCAATTTCTTGATACAACGCGTAATTTAGCGACAAAAAAATTGGAATTTAAGTGTTGGTTCAGATTTTTGCAATATCTGAATAACGATTAATTTTATAAGAAAAAGTGTAAACATATTTTTAAAAAAAATTAATTTTACATAACTTTTCGTCATAAAGTTTCTTAATATAATTAAATATAAATGTAAATGAAACCCACACACAGACATTATGGCCGATTTAGCGATAGTGAAAAAAAGTCGATTGCATAACCTTCCAACCTACATACGCATATGTAGGTTGGAAAGTAATAATTAAAAGAAATGCAATAATTTTAATTACAATTTTTTTAGGATAACCATACAACCTATTTTTTATACGTTCATAACGAAAACAGGCAACGTTGTAAAAACAGAAACAATAATCTATGTCAGAATGAGGTTTAAAACTTCATGTCATCTAGAGATTAATAGACATAAATAGATGTTAACTTAAAAAAATTTTAAAGCCTCCCGCTTCTACAAGATATTAATAATACAGTTTAACCTTTTCGTTCATATTGAATTAATTTTTAGGCTTAACCTTTCGTTATATTGAGAAACTTTATAGAGAAAAGTTATATAAAATTAAATTTCCTTTAAAAAGTATGTCTACACATTTTCTTATAAAATTATTATAAGTTTTTGTTATGAACGAATAAGTTCAAAGGTAATATGGTAGATACCAGCATACATCCACACGCATACGTACGCACGCACGCACCCACTAATGCACGGACGCACGCACGCACTCACACTCATACATACAAGCACACGCACACGCACACGCACATGCACACGCACACGCATACACACACACACGCGCGCGCGCATATACTAGACGCGCGCGCGACGCACACATCCAGACATCATAGCCGATCTTGGCGAAACTTAGCCGAAAGTTCTAAAATTAACTAATAAGTCGATTTGGCGATAGTGAAAAAGATGTCGATTGTATAACCTTCTCTACATTATATATATATATATATATATATATATATATATATATATATATATATATATATATATATATATATATATATATATATATATAGGTTGGAAGGAAAAATGAAGTTTTAAACGTCTGTTTGACATAGACTATTGTTTTTGTTTTTACAATGTTGCCTATTTCCGTAATGACCTTTATTATAAAAGAGGTTGCATAATTATCATAAAAAATGTTATTAAAATTATTTCATTCCTTTCAACTCCCATTTTGTAGGTTGGAAGGTCGTGTGGTGTTCCACACCAGATATTTATAGACGTGTTATACTTATACAAGCATAACAACATGTTTAACAGCATTGTGTATTAAAGACGTAAATTATTATTGTCATTTTGACGCCAGTGCCAATTTTCATTATTGTTAAGATGTTACACGTCCAAACCGCACTAGGCGTCGTGCATGCTCACTAATGTAAGCGGGTTGCCAAGCCAGCTAACAAGGAGATGGGCGTGGTCGAAATAATAAGTAAAATGAATGATTAATATGCTCAAACACCTTACACCTACATTCAAACAGCTCAGTCCGGGAAGATATGTCTCTAGGCGCCACCACAATCGAAACTTTGCTAATATAATTGTCTTAAGCTGGATGTTAATTAACCCTACCTGATTGTGGAAAGTAGGATTGTGCTTACTCGGTAAACTCATATACGAAGGTTCTAAAACAAACACTCGTCCAAAACAATTCAACTCAAACTCCAATATATTTAGTACTACCCAGGTTATTAAAAACTTCTTGAATACACCTCGTATACCAAAACTCCCAAAATAAAAATTGATCATTCAAATTCATTCAATGAACGGTAATTAATTTTTAAATTCTTAACATGAACGTATCTTTTAAATTTAATTTACTTTTTTATAACATTTCTGAATCGTATTGACATTCGTAAAAATTTAAGATTTCAAAACTCCAACTTTTATAGTTATACTTAATGAAATTTAAACTAACAGCTGATCCGTTAATTGTGCATTGCGCTAATGAAACTAACGTGAAAATTTTGCAATCAACCTGGCAAATATGAACTTTCAGGTTGTTCCTTAAATCTAAAAAATTAAAATATGCAAAGCTTACTCTTAAAATTGTCAAAACAAGATCATCAATTAAGTAAATGTTACAACTGTGTTTCATACCTGGTTAAATAAACAACAGAATAACAATCAACGGTAAATACATATATTGTCCTGCACAAAATAAAACAAAAACACAAATATTTACATAAATTACATCAGCGTGGTTGAAGTTAAACCACCAAATACCCCTTTGCCTTCTTACTACTAAAACAAACCATACAATAAGACTCAAGAACGATTACCTTTTCCTTTCAAAACTACTTAATAATTTAAACAACCATACGCAAGTAAACTAACAAAAAGATAATCGGGCTTAAATGAGTTCATAAAATTCCTAAATCTAATTTCTTACTTAAAAATTATCCATAAATCCTTGGGTTTTCTTTCTTCTTTATCTCGTAAATCAAATATTTGTAGTCCATTTGTACCCCTTAAAATTGCCTGAAGCACATTACAAATGCTCAAGAAAACTTATTCCTCTGTGCACTCGCGATTAGTTCACTATGCGAGGTTATTACTCCCACAAACATGTAATAACGGTAAACCTTTGGTTTACGTGTAATTATAAAACAAAACTTACTGTTTTTGTATATTTAAAGTAAAAAAATGTGATTAAGTTTGAAAATAGCCGTACAGAAACTGATATCTTTCCCTTCCGGACTACTCCCTAATTCAGCATGACACGGGCATAAGAAAATTATTTACTGGCAGCATCAAATTTTTTGTACACTAAACTGTCCAAAATCGTTAATTCAGTTTGTTCATTGGCGTAGTAAATATTAAATCGTTACATATTGTTGAATTAATTATATAGATAAAACTCACCCTGCTTTTAATCCATCTTGAATGTCTTTTGAATCAATAACTCTATTAGAAAACATCTCTGGCGCCTTTGTTTTAACATCGTAGTAAGCGCGAATGGTCTTCTGGGTAAGTTCAATATCAAAATTGCACGAATTTAAAAACAAAATTATTTGTTCATCGGTTAATTTTGGTATTTTAACATCTGACAACCAATTGTTAATAATCTCGACTTTAGCACAATCTACAACACCCTTCTTGTATAATGTTTCTGCACTAAAGCCTAATTTTAAGTTATTATAGTTCATGTTTCATGTTCGACTATACTTTTTGATAGCTCTTCTTTACTTTTTATTGATAGTTTAGTTATTCGAACGTTGTGTAATTCACGTACTATTTAACAAATTTATTTGTATCACAAATTTTTCGATACATCAGCTGTTATTTGTGTATTTTTTTTTTAAATTTGCCTTGAACATTTATAAAAAGAAATATTTTCGACAAATGAGCTACTTCGAAGATGTTTAATCGTACACAATTTCATTCATTTCCTAATTAATTATTATTTGAGTATCAGTAATTTTTTTATGCTATTTAAACACAATATCTATAATGATGTTCCATTGACCTATAACGGGACCAATATACAGGGTGTCCACAACCCGAGATCCCATTAGACGTTTATGACGTGCTAATAAATATATAGTTTTGAAATTTTGAATTTTGATTCAATGGCATGCCCATTCAACTAAAATATTTCTGTTTTTATTGAACTCCCGTTCAAGCGAAAGTTTGCCATAATTTCGTTATTTTTAATGGAACACCTTATATATAGTTTTTTAATTCTGAAATCTCTGATCAATCTTATGGCTTTAACTGGCTGTAACTGTTTTTGAATTAATCTAATATTTTTTTCAAAAAAGGTCCTGCAATGTCGTAGTTTAAATGATATACAAACGATCTGAAAAGATGTTCCAGAAATATTTTACAAAGATAATCATCAAATGATGGACTATCTCTACGAAAGTTCAGTGTTTTCCAAATATCTACAGGGTGTTTAAAATTACGCGTAAAGCTGTCCGAAAATAAAGTTATGAAATCTTTCTTTTTAAATGGCAACAGTACAAAACAGAATAGAACATTAAAAAAATCGTAACCTGGACAAGTATTTAAAATTACACCCGCATCTAAGCGTTCCTTGCTGGGTAGCCTTTCTTCTACCGTCTGTCTCTTTGGAGTTCATTAATGGCTAGGACTATTCTTTGTTGCATATTTTCTTCTGTTGTTATGTATACTCGGCAAACTATGTCTTTAATTACACCCCAGTGTAAAAATTATGTGGTGTGAGATATGTGACCAGGGTGGGCATTATTTTGCAAGTTTTAAAAAATACTGTAAGTGCATCCTGATTTGTGCAAGTACTATGAGGAACTTCTCCATCATTTTGAAACCACAAACAGCTTGTTTCATTTTCTGCTAAAAAGAGTTCACAAGCGATCTAACTACGTCCTAAAATTATATCTGACCATTCAAATTCTCGTCATAAAAATAAAAAAATATATTTTACTTTCAATCGCACAATCTCCGTTAAAATGCCAAAAATCTTAGAAAGTAGCGGAACGTACAATTCTTGGATTCTACACTTTGATGTAATAAGGGCATCGTAGCTCCACTCCAAATAATATTAAAACAATGCTTTTATTTCTTGACTGTTTACTAATAAATATTCACAAACATTAACTCAAGCGTGGAAATGGCGTTCTCTCGAATTTGGGTGATAATAGATGGCAAAGAAATGTCATTAATGTTGAAACAAAATGTTATGAATTTTGAAATACAAGGAAATGGTGTTTGTGTCTCTTACACGTGCTTCAGGATACTGATAGAAGAAAGAAAGCATTTATTTATTTCCCATTGAAATTGTTATTAAATATTCCCGATTCTGTGTGTGCGTGCGTGTGTGCGTGTGTGCGAGTGTGCGTGTGTGCATGTGGGTGTGATGTGTGACGTGTGTGCGTGTGTGCGTGTGCGTGTGTGCGTGTGTGTGTGTGCGTGTGTGTGTGTGTGTGTGTGTGTGTGTGTGTGTGTGTGTGTGTGTGTGTGATGTGTGTGTGTGTGTGTGTGTGTGTGTGTGTGTGTGTGTGTGTGTGTGTGTGTGTGTGTGTGTGTGTGTGTTGTGTGTTGTGTTGTGTTGTGTGTGTGTGTGTGTGTGCGAGTGTTGCGCTGCGGTGTGGGTGAGGGTACGGATACGGATGAGTGTTCGATCGCGTGTGCTTGTGGTGTACGTGTGCGTGTGC
>JARFJB010001730.1:0-12149 GCA_036346205.1 Vesta saturnalis | reverse complement strand
ATTCCATACCTAAACAAGGGCCTTTAGAATTATAGTTTGGATTCGCTGGATTTAGTACAGCAATCAGTGCATTAGCTGGCGCATCAGATTATTTTAGAACTAAAGCCATCATTTGCAAGTGATTAATATTCCACAACGGTGATATGAGTTAGATGAAATTAGTATTACTTAAAATCTAAAATACCTGCAGAAAAGTTTAGAGCAAACAACAATACACTTAAATGTTAGATAAACAGTTCATTTGAGATAACAATACACTTAAATGTGAGATAAAAAGTTCATTTGAGATGGATTCTACTAAAGAAAGTAGCATTGGCCGCATACTAGGGTTTGAGTCTAAAATATTAGAACGAAATATTTTACATACGTCTGCGTCAGACATCCAAATACTTAAACACACTGATCTACACGTAGAATGCTACATTATAAAAGGATCTTATCGAAACGGGAAACCTGTAAATGTATTATATGAGATTGACGTTTCAGTTCCACCAGGCTACCGTCTAGATAAAACACCCAGCAATACTCAATATTTAGAAGTAAATACCGACATAATTAGCAATATAACAATTAATTTGACTAATCAAAAGGCTGAATTAGGAGACTTTGGTGAATGTGAACCATTCACAGTACGCTTAGAACTAAAAGAACATGGATCTGAGAATTAGTCAAGGATCAGTTCCATCTTTCAAAAATTAATATAAAAGGCATCATTCCTACAGTAAGTCATTAATTAGTCATCAACCTTCATTGCGGTTAACATCTGCAGAAAAATACTTTTTAAAGTCAATTGGTTTAAAAGTTCTCACCTACAATGACGTGTTTCAAAACGTGCATTTTGATGATACTATAATTAAATCAGATATTCACACTAATCTTCCGTATGGATCTTCTAAATATGGACCTTGTGAAGAGATACGCATCTTAATTCAAAGCCAAGATCTAATTACGGCTACTTACGATAGTTTTCTAAAGAGTGGACGTTTGCAGAAATCCAGGCATAATATCTACACTTAAGGGATATATTGATTATACGGTAAGCAAGAACAAACCTCTAAGCCATTTGGGGTAGTCACCAAAGAATGAAGAACCATTACACGTAGAATTCGATGAGCAAAATGGAGAAAAATCTTTTACAGTTTACAATTGAACCACATATTTGGAATAATGGAGGATTATCGTCAAATTATCGTGAACATGCGACAAGAGTTGATTTTAATTCAATCTAGAAGCGATACAAAGTGCTACTATGTTGATGTTGATACGACAATAACCTTAAATAAAATTCAATGGAGAGTACCACACTTCACACTTAGTGATGCTGCGACACTTAACTTGTTTCAAGGAATCAATAAAAATTCTATTATTACTGTTCCATTTCGTCAATGGAGGTTATATGAATTACCTACTTTAAAACAAGCAACCTCAGACATATGGCCAATAAGAACATCAACGCAACTGGAAAAAACACGTTGGATATTCAACTATTCCGAATTCAAATCATGTCCAGTATTTGTAATAGACTGCTCTAAACAAAATGAATCTTTAAAAAACTCAACAGTGGACATCAAATTGGAAATGGAATCTCTAACACTTTTCGATAATGGAATTGTTGCCTATGGTCTTATTCTCCACGATGCTATTGTGCAGTACAACCCACTCACCGGAGAAGTAAAAAAATTATAATCTGTATGTCTAGTATATAAATAAAAATGTTGTAATTATTCGTTTACTTTCATTTCATCCATCAAAGATGAAAGTAGTTGGGCAGAAACAAAAACTTCCAATTCAAAATCATGACTTTGGTGAAAAGTCTGGTACTTCAAAACATGGGGATTTACTTCCTAATAGTATACGTGGCATTATATGTGGTCCCTCCAACTGCGGCAAAACAAACGCAGTGATTAGTTTGCTTATTGAGAAAAATGGTTTGAAATTTAAACATGTATAAGTATATTATTAAGCTTGTTATAACGAAGTTCAAGTAAATATGTAATTCAAAAATTATTATTAATTTTACTTAAATACATAAATAAAAGTTTACTCAGTAGGATTTGAACCTACGACCTGTACTTTGCTAGAGTATATATAAATTAATAATAATTTTAATGTATAAGTATAAAGCATTGAATCAAACAAGTACAAACTTTTACAGAAAATCTACTTCCGTAAGGTGTGGTTACTTTACATTCAGTGATAATCAAGATGGCATTGAGCCAATTGTGCAAAATGACAAACTCTATTTTATCTTTGATGATATGGCCTGTGAAAAGCAAAATAACATAAGAGCATATTTTTCTATGGGTAGACATAACGATATTGACTGTTTCTATTTGGGTCAAACTTACAGTAATATTCCAAAGCAATTAATTCGTAACAATGCGAATCTAATTATATTATTTGAGCAAGATGAATTAAACCTAAAACATATGTATGAGGATCATATAAGCCCCACCTTTCGATAATGGAATCGTTGTCTATGGTCTTATTCTCCATGACGCTATTGTGCAGAACAGCCAACTCAGTGGGGAAGTGCAAAACTTATAGTTATTGTAATATAATCTAGTATTTAAATAAAAATGTTGTAATTATACGTTTAGTTTTATTTCACCCACTAACGATGAAAGTAGTTGCTCAGAAATAAAAACTCTCAATTCAAAATCATGACTTTGATGAAAAGTCTATTACTTCAAAGCATGGCGATTTACTTCCTAACAGTATACGTGGTATCTAATTGCGGCAAAACAAACGCAATTAGTCCGCTTACTGAGAAAAATGGTTTGAAATTTAAACATGTATACGTATACTCTAAGTCATTGATTCAAAACAAGTACAAATTTTTACAGGAAATCTTACTTCCAATGAGGGATATAGGTTACTTCAGCTTCAGTGATAATCAAGGTGTGATTGAGCCTAATTGTGCAAAATAAAACTCTATCTTTATCTTCGATGATATCGCTTGTGGAAAGGAAAACAACATAAGAGCATATTTCTCTATGGGTAAGCATAACGATATTGACTGTTTCTATTTGGGTCAAACTTACAGTAAAATTCCAAAGCAGTTCTTCGTGACAATGCGAATCTAATTATATTATTTGAGCAAGATGGATTATACTTAAAACATGTGTATGAGGATTATATACGTCTCACCATAAGCATGAAATTATTTCGGGACGTGTTCAACATGCTGGGTAGATCCGTTTGGTTTCATGGTCACAAACAAGGATGCTGAAGTTACTAATGGTCGCAATAGGAAAAAATTTGGTGAACATATAATACTTTAAACTGCATACAGTAGTTTAGTAGGTACTGATCTGTTTAGGTATTAACAGCTATCTGTTTGTGTAATCAGCTATCTGTTCGAGGTAAACCGGTATCTATTCACTAAACCCGTTTTGCTACAATGGATAACAAGGAAATGATATTAAAGGAAAAAATCATTCAGGCTCGTAAAATAATACAGCAGAAGCATAACAGTATTAAAACTGCTCGCATTGATAATGAAAGAACATTTGGAAGTACTTATAAACCCCTAATATAACCTCTAACTGAAATAGTAAATAAAATCAATCCAGTTAAAAAAACACCTAAAAGGTGTTAAACCCAAAAACAACCCCTATTCACATTTCCAAGAAAGCACGCTACTACCCCCACTAGCCCACTAGCTCAAGTTCAACGGACTCCAAGTTTTATTCCATTAGGTGATTCAAGAAAGGCTGCTACTAGCCCACCAGCTCAGCTTCCGTTTTAAACAAATCCTCCTCCAGGTCTTCGTACGCCATCTTTCTTAAACACATCTGTTGTAGGAGAGATTAATACTGAGGAAGAAGAAGAGCCTCTTAGTGTCACAGATGATTCTACTACCCGTAATGAACCCATCTCAGAAGAATTTCTCGAGCAGTACCACGAATTGCATCATATATACGTTGAACGTATTATGAGGGATCCTGAAGATGCTATTGATCATACTTATGGAGTTCACTATGACACCAACACCGACAAATGGTCAATTGATAATACTCCCGTTACAATTAAAGGAAACGATGTGATTATTAAAGGTGTAACGTATAAAGGGATTCCAGGTTTATATGATTTGCTTATTATGAATGAACCCAATTTAAATCTAGTAAATTCAAGAGATGGAAAAGATTAAAGAAGTATTTTAGACGCTACTAATGTTGCAAGGCGAGATTATGACGTAAGTGGGGAAATTCGAGGAAGCCGCAGCAAAAAGTATGCACAAATAATCAAACCGTTGCTATCGTCATCATCATCACCCACAAGCAAGAGAGGTGGAGCTATGTTTTTTAAGGAATTAACAAACAAGCCGATTAAATATAAATATTGGTGTAATGTATATGAACTAATTCGTGATCTAGAGGTATTGCGGGCAGAAAAATTGCTGGGAGACACAGGTGTCGTAAATGACATAATATCAATTGTAGAAGAACTATATGAGGTGGGTACATTGAAAAACCAAACAACCGTTTTTTAAACAGTATAAATGCAAATGCATTGATGTCGACATATCATAACTAAAATGAACCTTAACGAATTTGGACGTTCACATGTCCAGTATCAATTTATAACAACCCATTTTGAGTTGTATTAAAATATACCGTAATTTAGGTTCTTCGTTCATTTAGTTGTAAATATAAGAAAAATTTTATTTATTAATGATTTGTAGGTATGTGGTAGGCAACTTAATTTGCATTTTGGTGTAACTTAATTGCATATCTACTTAAAGGTTTATACTCCCACTTCTTTAAATTATTCTTTTTCTGCTCAATATGTTCGCGCAACGCGTCATCGTTGACTTAATTCTTTGAGCAATTCGCGCACGGCTATATCACCAGATATTCGGAGCGTCCATTTTGTTCACTTCTTGAGGTACGCTGTTAGATGCAAGAAGTCATATTTTTGGGTTTCCGCCTAAATTTTGTGAAAAGTGCCATTGATTTAATGGTAAGATGATTTAAGTCGTTATACTAAAAATTAAAACATTTGCTCTTTGCAGGCACTTCTATTTTATTATTTTTTCCACATTTAATTCTACTTTTACGTACTCTTTCATTTGGATTGCAATTTTGCTTTTAATGCGATCTAAATTTTGATCACAATTTTTGATTGGAAATTTCAAGATAATGCAATAAACGGATTATAAAATTTCATGAAGAGAAATTTATAAGAAATAAAATTCCATTTTGGTGAGGTTTACAACGAACAGCATTGTTATTTCGAGATATTGTGCAGCATTGATACAAGGATTACATCACCTTGGTTTGCATTTCCGCATTTATTTATTGTAATACCAGGGGTTCTCAAGAAGATTTATTATATTTTGTACAGGTATTTATATTTATAGCAATTATTTAGTAATTTAAGGCTATAACTAGTTTTTAAGATATAATTTTATTTAACCCTATCATTAACTGTTAATGAACATAGTTTGTATATTTTTTATTTTTTTACATTTTGGTAGAATTTTTACTGTAAACAACCTCGGTTTAGTTATTCCGAGCATAATTAAAAAATAACTTGGCGTCCAAGATCATTTCTATTAGTGTTACATTGCATTTTTATTATTTATATTAAGTGGAAATAATCGAGCAGAATTTGTGGTAATTAAGCAAATCAAAATATTGAATCGGCCCTACTTTAATCAACCGACTGGGACAAAGGCATTATTTTTGGTGAATGGTTTGTATCTCTAGTTAGTTTAACGATTTGTTCGGAGAACATTTTTTACATTTATTTCTTTATTATATATGTAAAACATTTTATACGATTACCATTACCACATATTTATAAATTCAAGAAATTAACCCCACAGTTTAAACTGATTGATGATAGTCAATTCAATATCGAGAATAGGAGACTCAGTAATGTTGCCAGTCCCATAGATCCTCAAGATGTCGTCACTCAGCAATACTATTTATCAACAAGGTTCAATTTGGATAGATACCGTTTGACACAATTGGCGGACCCGGAAGATGGTGATGCTATACGTAAAGGATATCTTGATTTTCGTCCACAAGCAGTTTAGGAAGCTTTTAAATGAAACTAACGATTATCTAGCGTTGAAGCAGAAACTATATCAACGTCAAGATATTGTGGATAAATTAGTATCATGTTCAAACTACAACTCGTCAACGAATTGCAAAAACCTACACAAAAAAATTTTAAACAAAGGCGAACAATAATTAAAGGTTTTGATGACTTTTGGCAAGCATATTTAGCTGAATTTAACACATATGCCAAACAAAATAAGGGCTATAACTATATATTAGTGGTTATCGATTGTTTTTCGAAATACTTGTGGACTAAAGGATTAAAAACGAAAACAGGCGAAGAAGTTACCAAGGTCATGCGAACAATCTTCAAACAAGGTCGGAAACCTACATATTTGCAGACAGATGCAGGAAAAGAATTCTACAATGAACATTTTACTAAACTAATGGGGCGTTATAGAGTCAATCATTACTCGACCTATAGCACAAAAAATTTATCAATTGTGAAACGTGTTATCAGAACCATAAAGTGTGGTCTATATAAGACGTTTACCCTACAAGGTAAATATAGATGGATTGATACAATTGATACCATAACCATGGATTATAACAATCGTAAGCATAGAACTACCGGAATGAAGCCTAAAGATGTCGGTAATCATACAAAGCTAGAGGCTTACACTCACATAAAAAAATTCGATGTGAACCGATATTGTGTGGGTGACATAGTACGAATCAGTAAATTTCAACGTGTTTTTGTCAAGGGATAGACACCCAATTGGTCTAGTAAACTATTTAAGATTGTGAAAGTTCGCATTACTAACCCCACTACGTACATGTTGGAAGACATGAAAGGAAAACCTGTACTGGGAGGGTTTTATGAACATGAATTACAGAAAACTAAGCATCCCGATGTGTATCTAGTAGCAAAAGTGCTTCGCTCCAAGAATAATAAGTTATTAGTAAAGTGGAGGGGGTTGCATGAAAGATCATGGATCATTAAAGACGATATTGTTTTATAACTAGACATTTAACTCGTAATTTGTGAATTATTTATATTAGTTATATAGTTTGTATCAATGGATGTAGCTCTTAGATGAAATAAAACACACACATAAAAAATTAATTGTATTTTATTTTAGTTCACTAAATATTACATAAAAATCTTCCACTAAAATTTCATTATCTCATGTAGTAAACCTAAAGTACTTGTATAATCATTTAAATTACTTGATAGTCATATTCCTGAATCTGGTCCACATGTCCATCCTAAGCAGGAATTTCCAATATCCAGTTGGAAATTTTGTGATGTTCTTAGTTTTCCCATGGTTGAAACTTATAGTTGATGTTTTGTTGTAATAATATTTCAATCAAAACATCTAGGCACATGTATTTATCATAATATACCGCTTTCTCAAAACATTCAGTTATAATAAATGAAGTGTCTTTATAAGCAGAATTAATATTTTCTAAGCTAGATTTAACATTTGTTGAATCATCACCCCACAATAAATTGTATACACACATTTTAAGCGGCATATCACCAAGTAAATTCATATCGTTTAAGATTTCATCTACTTCATTAGAAGTTATTGAATTGTAACCTTTATTAATACACAATTTCATAAAACTTTTAATGGTATTGTCTAATTTAATTTTTTATCAAATAATGTCTTAATAATAACTTCATTTGTACACTTTGAATTTATAGCACACAGTTAAAACACTCATCAGGAATATGTTATTATGTATTCAATACAAGTAAATAGTTTTCAGAGGATCACTTCCCCATCAAAGAACGCTTCAGCTACTTTCTGTGGATTTGATCACTACTGTGCCATAGTTCTTCATGCAATTTGTTTTTAAGACTGCTCATAATGATAAAATTGTTTTCTGAAACAAAAGAGTAATAAAATGCTATGTAAAGTTAACACAGTATGTTTCTTTGACCTTATCAAATGTTGATATCGCCTTATTACGTTACCATCAAACAAAACGTGTTTATAATCATTTATCGTGATCTGTTTGACAGTTGCATGGGTAGAACCCTTTGATTTTTTACAACCTCTTCATCAACAGTGTAAGCATACATTTTTGCACGAAGTCCTACAATTTCCAACATAATTTTACCATGATATTTGTCTTTCAATAAGCCGAGGACTTTTGCTTTCTTTAATGCATTAATAGATATTAGGAACCGAAAAGGCGTATATGAGACTATATGTATCAGTATTCAAGAGCTTGGCATTATTAGGAAACTTAGCGTGTGACCATAATGAACATTGTAAAAAAAAATTTTTGAAACGTCTAAAACACTGAAGTCTGCATATATGGGATTGCTGGCGTATGGCGGTATTTAAATCGATATATTTTTTAACCGCGGGGACTGCTTAAAACGTAATATACTATGTACTTTTACCAACTTTAATACATATTTTAAATATACCTTTAAATTTCTGTAATGAATTACATAACGTTTTGGATACAATGTAAGAAATAACTTCTTAATTTTAGAATTTGAATGAGGTGATAGATCAGTGTGACTCTCATGTAATTCTATGGAGTGGTCTAAATCACAATCGATTATACAACCAATTTCCGAATCCTCGGGATGGTTTATTAAATCCAAAGTTTCAAAATTAGCTTCATCCACAAAAGAAAAATCGCCAAATGGTAAAAATTCTGAAGTGGCGGCACCATATAAGTTATTTACGTCGTAGTACATTAAATACACACTTTCGAAAGTGGGATAAAATTTTTCTCCCATGTACTTATTATTAGCCTTAGCATACCAATTAGAACATTGAGACACACCACCTCTAATTCCTCTTTCAATAAACATTAGCATATCAATATTAGTAAATAGTTCTAACTTTACTTGCGTAATTTTAAGCATAGAATCGAATGCTAAACCGGGAGCTATACGATAGTGCTGAGGATTAAGTCTGTAAGTACTTAAACAAGTTTGCCGAAAATGTTCTAAAATGTCGGCTAATAGTAGAACGTCCGTTTTCAGATACAAATCTGAGTATTCCCCTAACAATCTAATATTAAATTTGTCCCAACATTAACTGCATGTGCAAAACTGGTATCATTGATTCCTTCATTATTAAGATGACTGAAAAACGCTTCCTTGGGAGTTAGCCTGGTTTAGCCTAATTTATCCAAAGTATAAATATACTCATAAGGAAACACACTTTTACGAACTAGTAGAGAAAATTGTTGTTCATTGTTACTATTAGCGCTGGTAATCACTTTTTTACTATTTTCCAAATAGTCTGACAACTTTTCAATACTACTACTCATAAATCTGAGAGTCAATAAATCTTACTTAATTTTACTGCCTTCTATTACTTTCTTTGTTTATGGGCAGCAGTGAAATCGCACCGGGAACAGTAACCAATTCTCTAATGAAGCAATGGGAATCAGAACCTGAAAAATTATGAAATACAACTGGTAGACTGTGGGAGTCCAAAGTTTAGGTTACAATTCTGATGTGATGCTCCACGAAATGCTCTAATAAAATGGTCTCTAACTATTATATAATAATCAGTAAATGGTCTTCCGCAAATGTGACAAATCGTGGTGCTTTCAAAGTGTTCAACCTGACTGGGAGTTAAAGTTTCAATAGGAATTATTTTATTGATTATTTCGGTAGCACGATGTGCAATACTTTGAAGCTCTTTAACAAACTATTGAATGTAATCATTTCCTTTATAAAGCCTAAATCAAGATAAAGAATTATTGTATGAACACTTCAAGTAGTAAGCAATGCTGAAGGGTATATGTTTGGAATGAAATAGAGTATTATCCCCAAGGTATGTTAAATTTGTACACTTTTCTAAAGTACTTTCTAAATCCACATAAATTATAAACGATACCTTTTCCTGGAATGCGAAATTTTAGGCAGCCTGGCAGAGCACTGATTAAGTTGATGATAGATAGTGATGTGTTTTTGTAGAAGGTGATCTGAAGGAAAGTGGTTCCAACATCGATAACAAATAAATTTCTTGTGGTCCCTATTCGATCGTTGTTTAGAAAACGGGCCGACATATTTTTAATCCACGCGAAATGATAAACAGCATTATTTTTTGTATTAATAGCATCAGCAATAGAACCCGCGGAATGATAATTAGCTGAAAGTACTAATAGATTTGTAGGTTCCCTGATACCATTTTTTTGATTTCCACTTAATACTAGTGGTAATATACCTTTCCATTGAATGCAAAACAAATTAATGGAGAGGTTGTTTAATTTTTGGATCTTTTTTACATCATCTAGTTTAATGGGAAAGGGAATTGAATCACACTTCAAAACATCTCTAAAATGAGAATAACTGTAAACTATCTGATTGATGTTGCACGGGATATAATGCCGAAACAACGGCTCACAGGAAGCAATACTCATGGTTATTTTTAACATTCGCTACGGCATGCTTTACTGTTACGAAGTAATGAAATGTAATGTAAGTCGAAAGACCGCCTCTAAATGAAGCATAGCTATTAATATTCACCTTCAAATGTAAAACTTTGTGTAATGCCCAACCGGAATCCCTTTCAGAAAACTCCACTAATTTTTTTTGTAATTTATAATAAATATTTTCATTATGCCACTCACGCAAATTGGTCTCAATATCGATGACATAGTTTTTTATTGCAAGTCTTCAACTCGATAACATGATTTTGAGGGTGCTTAAAATTGCAGACTAAAAGGACATTCACCTTTAGCATCGTTTGCCTTAGCATTACTTTAACCTTTCATGCAAAACTATTGTATGCATTTTGTAAAAAATAAGTTAATATTAACTATAATTCCTGTAAGTAACCTGCCATTAAAACATGAATCTAGAGAGTACCAAGATAATTTGTGTGTACGCTTTTTAGTACCATCGATAATTCCACTACCTGTTTTCTCTGAAGTGTTCTTTAACTGTTTAAGTCTTACAAGATAGCCCTTTAACAATGATAAATTACTTTCGAGTTTAAGCCAATTTTCACTTGCCTCTAAATAAATTTTACTTTGAATTATATCTTGCAATAGCTTAATATTAGTGTTATTTATATGGATGTGCTTTACAAATTCATTTTTGGTTTTCAACAATGGAATAATACGTTTTGTGAAATTAACAATATCACTACTACTTGGTATAACCTTACTCATAGTTGTCTTCAAAACTGTACCCAGCAATTCAAAAATATGAAGCATACACTGCCGATTATGCAGTAATGGACTTGTAGCAAATATTTTATTTATTTATTATAACTGATATGTAAAAATTAATAATCTAGGTAACCATAGAAATACTTTAGGTTTACAATTACAATTACAATTCTAGTCACGAGTGCAATATACTGACTGGTATAAAAATGCTCTTTATTGACTTATATAGTCATATAAACCCACACTCAAGGTCAAATATCACAGACTTGTTGTAACTTGTATTTGACTTTATGCAGCATACAGAAACCCGTCTTATATGAAAATTAAATGTGGTACTTTCACACGCTTTAGTTCAATACCTTTAGATTGCGTTTCAATAGTATTCACAAGAACTTCAGTTCAGACAGACGCACACATTGCACTTTGTTTATTATTATTACTGGTGTTTAATGAGAATATCTATTAACACCTATCATTAATCTTGCTGATATTGCATGAAATACTTTCACTCGTTCTTTGTTATCTTCGGTGGGCGTTTACTGGGAATATCTATTAACTTAACCTTGCTGACATCATATGAAATACTTTCTCATGCCTTGATTATGCTGCATTTATTAGAGATTGTCATCCTTCGCTTGCATAGGTCAGTTTATTCTACTAACCATTTCCGCATGTGAGCAATTTTGGTAACGTTAACAGATTTACATGTATATAGCGTTAAAGTTTTATGTGAATACTCATTCATTACCTAATAGTCACGATGGCTTCAACAAGCAAGAAAACTAAACTATCAATGAGAAAAGACAAATATTCTGCAAGATATCTTGGTGCAACCATGTTTTAATTACCAACCTGTAGAACCACTCCCGACACCTTCAAATCAAAATATTCCTGTCATATCTATCAGAGATAGTGATGTGGAGAAGGATTTTTCACGATATTTTGAGAAGTAAGTATACGTTACTTAAATGGGTTTTC
>JARFJB010001728.1:1922500-2055281 GCA_036346205.1 Vesta saturnalis | reverse complement strand
CAATTTTTCTTTTTCATAATCTTAAATCAATTACGGTAAGTTACGATATAATAAATACCTGAGATGTTTTTATTGCAAATCAGTTTCTGTAGATTACAATGATACGTCTAATTGTAGTATTATCCGTTTTAGAAGTAACCATTGGGCATAAACAATTATTCCCAGTTGGAGAACAACCACTTTCATTAAATCAAAGTAACTGAATCGATAGTTATGTTATTTTATACATATATATGGTTTGTTTTAGTAAAACGTCTGAAAGCATGGACGGAAAATGATCCACAAAATATATGGGAATTAAGTGGACAGTTTGAGGGTGATATTATTTTGACACCAAATCAAAGAAACGGACTTTTAAATCAAAATAGAAGATGGCCAAAAAATGAAATCCCCTACGAAATTGATCCTTTATATAGTATGCGATGGGTTATGTATAACCAATTTTATATTTTTTCTTTTTTAGCCGCCAGTCAAAGGCAAAAAATTGTTGATGCTCTTAAGCAATATGAAAACACCAACGTTAGAACAAGACCTCGCAGGTCTAATGATACCGATTACGTATTTGTTAATGTAAGTATATTTATTTAATTACGGCCTGTTTTAAAGTTATCCTTAGAGCGTAGCGACCGGATGCTCATCTTATATTGGAAGACTTGGAAACCGTCAAGATATTAAATTAGCCTCAGGATGCCTTTCTCCAGGAACAATAGTTCATGAATTTCTTCACGCTTTCGGTTTCTACCATCAACAAAGTGCAACAGAACGTGATGATTTTGTTACCATTAACTGGGATAATATAGAAACAGGGAAAGAAAATAATTTTGTTAAGTATGGGAGTAATATAATTACGAGTTATGGAGAAATGTACGATTACGGGAGCGTTATGCATTATAGTAAAACAGCATTCTCGCACAATGGACAACCTACTATTGTGCCACGCGTAAGTGTATTCCTTTCTGTTTCATTTTTTCATCCGTAAATTACAGGATCCAAATGCTCAAATTGGTCAAAGGATTGGTCTCAGTGGGATTGATATTAAAAAAGTCAATAAAATGTATCCCGCGTCATTAAAATAATTGTACAGAACGTATTTAATAAAATATTCACCATATATGCAATTGCAACTTTCCATTCTTAATTAAATTAATCAATTAATAAATTTGTGCTTGTCACTCGTACAAGCCTTTAAATTGTTGGTTTGATACTACCACTGCTGTATGTAGTGCTTTAATTATATATGTGTGCAGTTGTACCAGTATATTTGTTTTTAATTCCAAAATTAGTTGACTTTAACTGTAATTCCTAATAATTGAGTAGACATATTAGTGGGATTTGAACCCACGATCATTGGCCTACTTTACAAAATTACTCATGGTGAAAATTGCATCATTCAACATGTTCATTTAAAACTATTAGTTTAATCTTGTCACCTTGTGTTTGCTATTAGTTAAAAAATTAATAAAGAATAATTTAGAGTTAAAATATTCTTTATTGCAATGAATCTCTGAAATACTATATGAAAATGTAAACTTTACCATTAGTATACATAATTAAAGTACTTGGCCTTGTATGTTTACTTTCCAACCTTCATATACATACAGGGTGGCGCATTAGTGTGACAAAGTCCATATCTCCTTTATTTAAAGAGATACAAAAAAATTAAATACAAAAGTTGTAAGATATGTTCTGGTGCATATCCCAAAAATATTTTTAATTATACAGGGTAGATCATAAAAGCTTAGAAGTAATTTTAAATTTTTTTAAATAGAAAACCCTATATATTATTACATATTTAGATCTACATACAATTTTAGACACATTTTATGTATAATGTCCTATACCTAAGTCTAACCGTTTTGACAAATTTCAAATTTTTGTCAAAATGACGTTTGCAGGCCAAAACATAGGTGGAAATCTTTTCTAAACGAAGCCTTTATCAATTAGTTATGGTTGGTTTCCTTGGAAATGGGGACCTACTCTAATGGGCTGTATTGATATTTTGTAATACATTCATACAGGGTGATCAAAATGGACAATAAAAAGTAGATTAAAAAACCTATAAAGTCATTTTTTTAAATGGAAACCCCTTATTTTTTAATTCTATCTTATTTAGCATTAAAAATAAGGTGACTTTGTATAAGAGTGTATATTCCAAAAATTGTAGTTTTGAAATAATGACAATTTAACATTTTTTATTGTAAAAGGCTATACGGCTTTTTTGTTGTTAGTTGGCCGTGACGGCGAGGCGTGGCATATAAAAATAATAGAGATCATCAGAAACGTCATTATTTATTGTCAGTTGATAATTTGTGTGATGCATTAGTGCATTTTATAGCAAATTGATTTAAAACTTGAATTAAAATTGTAAATAATGAATTTTTCGCAAGCCGAAGTGGTTGATATGATTTTTGTTTTGGGAGCTAATGATAAGAATACGCTCTTAGCAAGAAGACGGTATCAACAACGGTTTCTAGAGAGACGGTAACCTGAAAGAAGGGCATTTGAAAAGCTTTTGGAGGGTTTTGAAAGAACTGGCAATGTGTTATATGAAAAAAATACTAGGGAAAAACGTGCACAGACTGAGGAAAATCAATTAAATGTACTATTAACAGTTACCGAAAATCCATATATTGGACAACGACCCATTTCTCAACAGGTTGGTGTTGAACGACGTACGGTACAGCGGATATTGAAGTCTCAAAAATGCACCCTATCACATTCAACTACTTCAAGAGTTGGTTCCTGAAGATTATCAAAGACGACTGGAATTTTGTCAATGGGCTCAAACAAAACAAACCAACAAAAAAATTTTGTTCATTTGATTTTATTTACAGATGAGGCCACATTTCACAGAAACGGAAGTGTAAACAGACACAATTTTCATTACTATTCTACCGAAAATCCATTTTGTAAGATATACTTCTCAAACTAGATGGTCTTTAAATGTTTGGGAGGTGTTGTCGGTAATCATGTAATTGGACCATATTTTTTGATCAACGAGTAACAGGGAAGTATACTTAGACTTTCTGCAAAACCATCTACCTAATTTGTTGCGTCAAGTGCCACAGGATACGCAACAAGAAATGTGGTTCTTCATGTGGGGCCCCAGTACATCATACAGGTCTGATAATAACTTTTTAAATGCTAGATATCCAGAATGTTGGATTGGGGGGGCCTGTTGCTTGGCCTGCTAGATCCCCAGATCTTACTAAAATGGGGTACGTCAAAGAGCAGGTTTATAAAACACTGCCTACAACAAAGGAAGACATGAAGATTAGGATTAGAAACTGTTTTCAAAACATTAGTGTTGAAATGTGTAGAAATTTAAGCAGCGAATTTGAGAGGTGTCATATTGCATTGTGTATTCAAGAAAGAGGCGGACATTTCGAACAACTTATTAGGTAGTACGTATTTGACGCGTTTCTAGTACTTTTATCTGTATAATTAGTTACAGGTTTAGTTACATTAGAGGTGTTAAGTTTATGATTAGGATTAGGACATAATTTGTTGAATCAAAAAATATTGTCTGCACTTTAAGTTTGTTTAATAAAATAATTATATATATGGGGTTCAATAAATTGTAATATTTTGATCTGAAGTGCTCGTTTTTTTTTTGTTTCGCCGCACCCCCCGTCACGGCCAACTAACAACAAAACTTGAAAGCCGTATAGCCTTTTTACAATAAAAAATGTTAAATTGTCATTATTTCAAAACTACAATTTTTGGAATATGCACTCTTATAAAAGTCACCCTTATTTTTAATGCTAAATAGATAGAATTAAAAAATAGGGGGTTTCCATTAAAAAATGACTTATAGGTTTTTTGAATCTACTTTTTATTGTCCATTTTGATCACCCTGTATGAATGTATTACAAAAATATCAATACAGCCCATTAGAGTAGGTCCCCATTTCCAAGGAAACCAACCATAACTAATTGATAAAGGCTTCGTTTAGAAAAGATTTCCACCTATGTTTTGGCCTGCAAACGTCATTTTTGACAAAAAATTTCAAATTTGTCAAAAACGGTTAGACTTAAGTATAGGACATTATACATAAAATGTGTCTAAAATTGTATGTAGAATCTAAATATGTAATAATATATAGGGTTTTCTATTTAAAAAAAATTAAAATTACTTCTGAGCTTTTATGATCTACCCTGTATAATTAAAAATATTTTTGGAATATGCACCAGAACATATCTTACAACTTTTGTATATAATTTTTTTTGTATCTCTTTAAGTAAAGGAGATATGGGAGTTTGTTACACTAATGCGCCACCCTGTATATAGGTATTGAAGGTTATGCAATCGACTGTTTTCCAATACTGCTAATTCAATTGGCTCATCTTACAACTTTTGGCCAAGTTCCGCTAATATTGGCATTGATGTCTGGATGTGGTGTGTGTGGATGTGGGTGGGTGTGCATGTCTGTGGGTGTGTGGTGGTGTGTGTGTGTGGTGTGTTGTGGTGATTGTGTGTGGGTTGTGTGTCTTGTGTGTGTGTGTGTGGTGTGTGTGTGTGTGTGTGTGTGTGTGGTGTGGTGTGGTGTGGTGTGTTGTGTGTGTGTGCGTGTGGTTGTGTGTGCGTGTGCGTGTGGTCGTGTTGTGGGCTCATGCGCACACAACACACACATACACCCACACACACACACACACCACACTCACACACTCACACACACTCACACACACTCACACACACTCACACACACTCACACACACTCACACACACGCACACACACGCACACAGATTAGATCATGGCCTATCTTGGAGAAACTTGGCCAAACTTTGTAAAATTAGTTAGTATGTCGATTTGGCGATAATGAATGAAAAGTCGATTGCATAACCTTCTATACCTACGTATGTATGTGTGGGTTGGAACGTAAAAACCGCTGCAAATTGAGTTAATAAAATGTCAAAATTTTCGAAAATATTGCAAAAACACTTTTGTGAGTAATTTTTTTGGGTGGTTGATATTTACATGTGTACCAAATTTGAGGTTGATATGTTAAGTCTTTCGTAATTTATGGAGTACACACACGCACATTCACACGCACACGTACACGCACACCCACACCCACACACCCACCCACACACGCACACACATACACCCACACACACAAGATTTTTTTTGCTCAAATTTAGTGTTTGGACGTTTTCGAACATTTTAAAGCGATTGAGCAAATAAAAATTTTAGAAAATTTTTTTTAGCGAACAGTACTTGCATCCGTTTGATGTGGAAGTAAAATTACCCATGTGTTTCTCCCAACCACTTAACTAATTTTTTCCATGTGCGATCAAAAATTTTGCATGTAGAAGAACATTTGGGAAAAGCCTCCAGCCATAATTTCTAAACCCTATCTTTTGATGGAGGTCCACAACTTATTTTTTTGTTATAATAATTCCCAGAAAAACCCCATATCATTTCAGCAGGGTTACATTGGCAATGGTAAGGAAGCAATTGTAAAACTGCGTACCCATGGTTAATCAAAATAACAAATTTCACAAAAACGGTGCTAAAAACATCTCGTAAACATTAAAGTGGCTATAATAAATTTTTAACAATTTAAGGAGTCTACACTGTTTATATTTTCTATTTTATTTATTCATTTTTTTTTCTTTGTCTTAATACATAAAATTAAAAATACCTAGTAAACAATCCGAAAAACTGATTTTATTAGAAAATAGTCTTAAAATACTAATATCAATAGGCGATAATTCTGTTGAAATAGGTACCCAATATCTACCTAATAATACGGTGTATTATTGTAATATTTATAACTTAAAACACAAAACTGGTTTAATTTTAAGACTATTCATATAAATTTTATTCAGTTTCTTGATTTCTAACCTAACAAAGTGAAAATGAATGGGCAATAGCATCAGGAAATTCAAAACACAACTTACCGCCGCCATGGCCAGGATTTATTTGCTCAAAAGCACCTGCATTTTCCATTATTTTTCTTGTTCTTCGAGAAATCATTTTGAGACACACTGTACATATCACAAAACTGCACAAAACTGCTAAGCCGGTAGCCGGACCATAAATTAAACACATTACATTTTTAAGGTGATGAAGAATTCTTTTGGGAAGAACGGTATAAGTATACTTTGCATTTTGTTAAAGGTTAAAGAGATATAAATATACTTATCCCTCCTATTGTGTTAACATTTTGGTTTTACTTATCGTGTTCGGGGCATTATGACCCGGGAGCCTATAGTTGTCATTTTATTGTCATTAAATAATAATAAGAAATAAGATGTAGTATTTATTATTTATTACATTTTATTACGTGATTTTATTTTTATTGCATAGTATTATAAATGTTTGTGTAGTAGTTAGGTATATACATTTATTTGTTATAATTTTGAAAGTATATACATGAGCTTTACATAAGTATTTTGAGCAATTACAACATACCATATTAGTTTTATTATCATATGAGAAAGGACAAAAATGATATCTTTTACGCTCGGTTGTGGTTGATTGTTCCCTTACTTCGCAATCACTGATTGAAGAACGTGACTTTATAACCATTTCAGCTGCATCGAGGGTGACGTTTTCTTTCTTGCAATAATAGAGTGATAAATAATTACCCAGTTATTCAAGAAATAGTCGCCGTTTTGTAAGTTTTCCAACATTCCAGGTTGGAGTCACTTCTCACCACAGACCATAAGCGTTGTAAGCTGAAACGTCCATGATATTGTAAAAGATAGTCATTGCCCATCCTTTAGTTTGCCGTCTGCATGTGTATGTTATTATGAACTTGTTTAACGTCTCTCCAGCACCTTTAGCTTTGTTGTAATCTAAAATCATAAACGGCTTTTTAGGATCTTGCTTACACACTTCGTTGCAGGCCAATGCGGCTGGAAATTCAGGCTTATTTTGCGAATAGTGCCAAGCATGGTTATTTCTCTTTTCATTTGCCCCAGATCGTACGAGGTAAAAAAATTATCACACGTTACTTTGTGACCTTTTAGACCATAAGTAAGATCTAGCATAACTCTTTTACCTTGACCTCTCTCTGGATGTTCACCTTCTTTTTTCCCGAGGTAAACTTGCATGTTGTATTCATAAGCAGTTACAGAATCGCATAAAGACCAAATCTTCACTCCCTATTTAGCAGTTTTATTCGCGATGTACTCTCTAAAAGGACAACCGCCTCTAAACGGTACCAGTTGCTCATCTACTGTTACATTTTCGGGTACATTATAGAGTTTAGGTAGAATTTCAACCCATCTATCCCACAAGTCCCGTATGGGAGCTAATTAATCAGTTTGGCGCCGTTGTGGTCGAGTTTTTTTTATCGTCAAAGCGAATTATTCGTGCAATTACATGAAATCATTGTAGCGACATCGTTGTTCTGAATATTGCACTACCTACATTTCCATCCCACAGACTGCCTCTCCATGAGATTTATACGCTCCAGCTAGAAACAGTAGGCCAAAATATGCTTTTAGTTCAACTAATGTTAGTTCTTGAAACGTGTCGCCACAAAGTCTTTTGCCTTCTAAATTTGACATTTTCAAAATTAGGTTTACAATTTTAGGTGTGAAATATAAGAAGTGCACGGATTTTATGTCTATTCGCGACGTAGCATACCTTGTTGGCCCAGGAATCAACGAAATAATATTTGCTGCTGATAACTTTCCCGATTGATGTTGTTACGGTAAAAATGCTCACTAGGACAAAGTGACAGATAAACCTGGTTTTTGCACGAATAGCTCGGCGTGCGGGTGAGGGTCTGTCAGGAAAAGCAGTTTCTTCTCCGTAGGATACGCCATCTACCAAGGTCGAAATCGGGGAAATGTCGCAATAGGTTCCGGTAGGCACCAGGATATTCCAAACGAACACACCAGGGTGTTTTAAAACGCGAAATAAACGACGGTACGTGGTGGTCCGAATACCCAACTTACCCCACTTACCAAATCGTAACGCTAATAGATCCAGGTGTCCGCAACGCTGCTTCACCTGAAAGGCTTCAAAAGCTGCACCTTAATCTGATAAACTTACCACCGTGCATCAATATTCAAATTCAATACTCAATACAAATCGCTAAGGTTCCCACTACGTTAACTTACTAATCTTCCTTAAACAAATCAAAATAACACATACCAGACTGACTTCAATTCGGTTACGAAGCTTCTCTAAACTGGTAAGCTACGTTACGTTAACTTAATCTTTGTAACAAAACAAAAAAAAAACAAAAAAAAAAACTCCAAACTTCTCTCATTAAAACTCGGCGACGCTTCCCATTTGAGCAATATATCATCACTTTGTCAAGGCTTAATATTAAAATAATTACTCCAAAACAGTAACTAAGATAAATATCTATTAACTCAAAATAAAACAATTAAAATTTGAACAAATGTCAATTTGGATAAAAATGATAATGTCTACTACTTAACATTTTACCTCATTGAATTTGCAAACAAAACATATCTTAACGTAATAGTATTCCATAAAAATTTTAAAGATCCTGAATTACGTTAATCACGTACGCAAATCTACGTAAAAAATAAAGGAAGAATTTCTATCTAATGCCATGCATAATAATTGAATTAATAACCGTATCATAAAATACCACACTTAAAATTGCAAGCTTCAAATGACTAAAGGAAATTCGCTTGAACGTTAACAAAATGCACGAAAAATTTAACAAACGATTACTGTCCAACAGGAGTTTTCCGTTTCAATCACATTTTCTTTATTAAAAATTTCACATTCAAAAACAACCAAATTTTATTTCATAGATCCAAGACCAACAACAGATTAAATTGTATTACCTAGGTCTCATCATGATATGATCCTTGCTACAATGCGTCGTGTAAATCGGCGACCCACGGTCTTCGGTACTTGTACGGATACCACTTCAGTAGATCGCTACCGCGTATTCAACTTGATTTTAAATTAACTACAATTCTCCAGAATTGACACCATAATGTCTTGTAACTTATTGAAGCAGTTGACTAGATTAGATCACTTTAATATTTTTTTAACTCAAAGATGCTAAGGTTCGTCTAAGAAAACACTAAATTGTTTACACAACTTAAATCTAAGTTTAATTACAAACAAAACAATCTTAATCAGTTGGTGTGGTTGGTGTTCGTTCACTATCACTAACTTTTAGAATTTGAATTTTATATCCGTTAATCACGAACATAGTCCTCGGGTTTCGTAAAAAAAAACACGAACCCAAATTTCTATCATAAATGCACTCGAATTTATGTCGAATAAATTGAATTAATGGACGAGCCGTTGAAATGTTACTTCAAAATATCTCACACTTGGTTTTATTCGACAAACTTGCAAGTCTTCAACACTACTTAAAGAAATTTCGCTAGGAGCTCGCACAATTATGAAACCCCAAATTCCGCTAGTTGAACGACTTTCACACACACGACTCCACGGTCAAAAGCTTAGGAAGAGTGCTTTTCCTTTCAAACTGACTTTTCGCCATATTAAAAACGTTCCTCCATACAAATTCAATTAAAAAACCAATCAACCATTTGAACTTTAAAATTTCCACCCCCCCCCTAAATATACGATGGTAGCTCGACTGAAGGCGAAGAAACTGCTACATCTGCATTTCCCTTCGACACGACACAGATATGTTATTGCAAAAGTACAACCAATCGCCCGCCCATAGTACTTATATGGATGAAAACCATTATTCCGACTCTCAAATTGGTCCTCTGCACGGATGCGACAGTACGGCACCAACGCGATAACAACACTTCTTTGTAATGAAACTATGTAACAAAATCAAACGAATTTATCTTAATAAAATCCCAAATATGATTCGGGCATTAATCTGAAAATTTTATTCAAAATCCTAAAACTACACTGACTTTTATTGATGAAATTACGTAACTACACCCAAAAAAAAAACGTAACCCTATCTACAATGAGTAAAGATAAAGCAGAATTTCACATTCCTAAGATTCCTTTACATACAGTGCGACCTGTTCAAGCAAAATATTCATTATCTACAGTAAGCTCTTAAACTAAAATTGAAAGAAAAGAAAAGATTCGGAATCTAACTAAATAGATAAAGACCTAACCAATACGTATACAGGGTGTTTAAAATACCCTGACAATGTGCCTTGTCATTTCATACCATATTGCCATCTTTTGAAGTTACGTGATTATCCGCATCAGCTTCATCTGAAATCCTAGCTTCCACTTCATTATTCGATTCGCTATTATACATTCAGGTTTCGGACAAATGGTCTTCTTCTTCAGAATCATTAGAATCATTATCAGAACGACACAAAAGTTTCTCAAGTTCACTATCCGTAAGCACTCTCTCACTACACATTTTCAATAATAAATTTCAATTGTTAAGTATTTCTTATTAGAGTATAGCATCAAGTTTGATATTTAGTACGAAACTAACACACATATGCTCACTGGCTGCATTTATACTCGTAGCCACAGATAGTCTCAACAGGAATAAACTTGTTTACCGGTACGCAAATAACGCATGCAATATGCGCAATATTGCGAAATAATGTGGCGATATTATGTAAGTTATTTATATTTATGAACATAAAACAAAACTAATAAAATACATTCGTCTATGATAATAATCTGCATCTCGTTCTTCTACTTTGAACCACACAAATCACCTGGCCATATAGATCCAAACACAGTGAGTGTAACAAATGCATTAAAAAAAAAACTAATTATAATTTTCTAAATATCAATATAGGTACACCGTTACTAGTGTAATGAAATAAAAGTCATGCAGTGGCAACGAAATATTTAAATAAATTTACGAATTATGTACATTAGAAGAACGCGATTGGGTCATATTGACCCGAACACAATAGGAGAGTTGTACCATTTGTGTAAATAAATATTTTGGTGGAAAATGGTTTAAATCTACTTTTACCTTTATTCAGAAGGTCTATATAGAATATTTGTAAAAATTAGGTTTATATGTTCACATATCCCACTATTCCCTACAAACTGTATGATTAACTGCACTTATGTCATTACACACTAATTTTCTAGGGTGTTTTTACCTGTAATGATATTCCCAAACTCTAGCTTGTGCCGTGACAAGTTCATAGCTATACATACCACTTTTCACGCTGGACCGCCAATTATTCTAGTCACCATAAACCTCTATTTATATCATTTACATTATGTGTTTATAACGTACTAAATACTGCTGAATATAGTTAAAATAATTATCTCCACTCATAAAATTTGAACCATGCTGTCCATTTAAACATTTCCCCATTGTTATTACGTGAAAATCCTCTCTTCAGGCTAAATGAAAGTCAACTGCTGAAGTTAAGCGCTACCTATAGTAGGTAATTATCCATTTTAAGTAGATTAAGTTACAAGTAGTCCTGAGGCCATACATCCTGTTCTCCATTACACTATCGCTTATCAATAGACTTAGTTAAAATGTGTTTCATTTCAAAACATTCTCTTGTATAAGGATATTTCTTTATATAAAAAATATTCTCAAAAACTAATGAACACATTAATACTACATTACTTGTGTAAATTCATTAATTTTTTTCTTAGTTAAAAGTTATAGCTAAACTACCTTTTTAAAATTATACTAAATATTAATAGGAGTTAAGTGAGTTCGTTTTTGAATTTTATAAGAAAACAATAATACAAAAGTCTGGAATAATAAAAATGTATGTTTAAATTTATGCTCACTTTTAATTCTCTCCATGCCTTATATTTTAATTACAGCTACTAATTAGTATAGTAAATATCTTCCTACACGTTGTTTTATTCGCAATTAAAAAAGTTAATTATTAAAGAACACTTTAAAAATAAATAACAGTTAAGGTTACAAATTAAATTAGACGCGCTTTTTTAAAACTCAGAAAAAAATGAGAAGAAAGTACGTTCTAATGCATCTAATATTGAATTTTGACATAAACCGCACGCTATAAGGTAAAGCAGTAAACTCCACGAAAGGACGTTAAAATTGCATTAGTTACATAATGTAAAAGCTTCGTATATTCAGCATTACGAACAAAAAGTAACATAAATGCACCGAAAAAGTAACGAAAACGTTAATGGTGAATAAGGGAAAGCAAAATGTATGATCAGTTTCCGAATTTTCCATTTTACTTTTCAGGTTATAAACATTTACATCTTTGTTAGCAAAATAACTATTAAGAAAGGTAACTGAATTATTACATCGGTTGGTGGTATATACTGTTAATTTTCCAACACATTACAATTCAGAAAAGCCATTAAGTGGGAAAACGCAATAAAGGAAACTAAATAGGACGAATAAAACTAAAACTAGAATTCTGTTATACACGTGCTGGTAGATTACGTGGCAGAAACTTGGAAACACACAAGGGAAACATGTTTGGTTACCTCGCTGTAACTAAATAAAGATTTAACAAGATAATGTCGACTTTGACGTTTGAAACAAATTCGTTTTCGTGTTATTTAGCTTATAAGTGAATAATCTAATTAGGGTTTTTCATACATTTGATATTTGACATGTGTTGGTAATAAATAATTTAACGTATATTCGAAATTTCATTTATGAAAACGCAACAGTATGTTTGGAATCTACTACTGAGCAAATGGCTGTTACCATTTATGTATAACATGTCGTAAGTGAATTTAGATTCCTTGAGTTATTAAGAAATGTAACGTTATAAATAAAAAACCGTTACACTTTGCAGTAATGCTCGTAACGTAGTGGTATAAAAAGTAAAATGGATGATGGATGACAAAATAAAAAAGCAACATTTGCAAGGATAAAAAAGTCCTAAATATATAAGTAGTTGCATACAAAATTGAAAACATTAAATACTGTAATAAACCTTGCAATAATAGCATGATTTATAGCCTATTAATAATTCATGCCTATACTTAATGTTACAATTTCAGTGCGGTCGAAATATTACATGTAAGTAGAAGTGGAGCAGCATAGGACAAAATGGAGTGGAGGTAATCCACGCCCCCTTTGTGTTTGGGGTCTCAGTGGGGGTCTTCGGTTGGGGTCGACTTCTTTTCGGGGGCATTTTTCAACCTTTTGGCGTAATTTTAGCCCCTAATTAAGGTAATTTTGGCAACATTAAGAGCTTTTTTGGTGGTCCAACCCCTGGTTAGTGGTGTTAGATGCCCCTAAGGTATGGTCTAGCTGCCATTTTGGCTGAGTTAAGTAGACTAGATAAGGCCCTTATGGCTTCCATCAATGTGGGGCTAAGCCTAGGCCACGCCCATCCTTTTACTGATTGGTTCTACGTGTAGTATGGCCTCTGGCTACTGATTGGTCCTTACCCCACCACTCAGCCGTTGTGCTCTGATTGGAGGACTGAGTCTCTGCATTCTGATTAGCTATGGCGGGAGATTTAAATTTGTATTCTAATAAGTGGGGCGCTAATGCTAACTTGTAAGACAGGTATAGGGCTTCGCAACTTACTTTCGGGCCTTCGCCCCCTGGCCCCCTTAGCGACAAATTTGAATTTGTATTCTAAAAAGGGGGCCCTAATGCTAACTTGTGAGACACATTTTGCAACTTGATCTTGGGCCTTCGCCCCTTTGTCGTGACACCCTTGGCGGGAAATTTGAATTTGTATTGAAATATCTGCATTCTGATCTTTTATGTGCGAAATTTGAATTTGTATTCTAATGAAGGGTCCTAATTCTAACTTGTAAGACAAGTATAGGTCTTTGGAACTTGCCCTCGGGTCTTCGCCTCTTCGTCATGGCTCCCTTGCCTTGCAATTTGAATTTGTTAGTAGCGCCATCTAGTTGTCTATGAACTAATGAAAGGTTTTTGTAATATAGCTGACTCCACCTAGGGGTATATTTTAAAAGTACGTACAAGACCCTGTAAATGTTATGGTGGGAAATTTGAAATAAGGGGTCTAACATTAACTTTTAAGATAGGGCGTATGCATCAAGGCCTCATCCCACAGTTACATACAATACATTTCGGTTTTAATTATGAGTCACAATGTATCGCATTCCATTTGTTTTAATTATGAGTCATAATTAAATCTCATTGTCATTCAAATCAGCCGCAATCAAATTAATCTCATGTACAACGAAACAATTATCTTATTAAACCAATTACACATAACAAAGTAATTGTATAGTGCGGTTTTCTACGTCTTTAATGTTCAGCTGCTCGTTAAAATGGTATATGCGTTAGTCCTCGGCCTTGAAAAACTTGTAGAAACGCTCAGGTAGTATGCATTCCAACTCCGACAGTTCCACACTAATCCTTTCACCGTACTTTGTTGATATGAGTCCAAGATTGAGTATTTTGTATTCAGCACCAATTTCCAAGTGCTTAATATTTTTAAAGTGCTTAAAACACGTTGTTGCGTTTAGGTTAGCTAAATCCGTAGCTGTAATTATAACACTACATAAAAAACGGTACGAGTGACTAAAATAAATAAAGTAAAAGCTGAAGAAAAAAATAACTCACCAGTGTTGTATAAGGAAACGGGAAGTTGACACTCGAAGTATATACTGCAGGTGAAGCTAGAGAATGGTTTAATAGTCTTCATTATTCCAATCTAATTATCCCAAGGTCTTTACGCAAACGGGTTTAGACAGGAAAAACAAGTAGCACAAACAATGCTTTCCTGATTAGCTAACTTTCTAAAAATAATTATAGAATTTTTGGATAACAACGTATTGTAAGCGATCAAGTTATCATTCACCCTCAATTCTGATAAAACAATATCAAACTTTAACTATCCAATTACGTCTATAACGGCAGGGAAAAAACAGTATTATCTAATTAGATAAAGACAGGCAAGTCGACATTAATTCAAAATTTTACTAAAGTAATCACAAACTTTCACTATTCAATTAACAACCTGTTAATTAGCTAGTTATGTAAAGGCTAACAAAAGGGTCTTAATTTCAATTTGTTATGTTTTACGTTTTAGATTTTTAAGATTATTAAGACAGCTTCTATCTAAAGATATTATACCTTTTGCTCTACAAAATATAGGTGTAACAAAAACATTTGTTGTGTATGATTCAGTTGTCAATATCTTACAGTTTTACAAAATCTTACATATAGAAATAAAGTTTTAAAACCTATCCTAAAAGGCTGCTCTGAATTAATTTACAGATTGAAGAAATCATGTACCTTTTCTTGTACAAAATATACGCGTTGCAAGAACCTTTACTGTGAATGGTCATCCTGTCAACATCTATATCTTGCTACAACAATATTCTCTAGATGTAAATAGCTGCTAAAAGTTTAAAGTACTGATTAATGTAGGTAGATGATGAAAACTTATGGTTCAGAATTGAAAACAGTTTCTAACATCTTACATATAGCAATAAGGTTTTAAAATAAATTCTAAAAAGTTACTTCAATTCTAAAAGGTAAATTTTATTTTACAGATTGAAGAAATCATAATACATTGCTGTCTATAAATTTCTCTATTTAATATTAAAAAGTCGGCTAGTTAGGTAAATTATGCGGGATGTGAAAGTATTTTGTGAGCCACATTGCTCGCTTGCCTGTCTAAAATCCGGTTTACGAAAAATGACCTTGGGTAATTAGGTGGAGCATATAAAACCAATTAATCATTATCTATCTTCACTTTCAGTTTACACTTTCAATTTCAACCCTTTTAAACATCTTCGTGAGTGGTTTTCCGACTGAGGATGAGATGGTGGAGATGTATTACCACATTAGTAAGCGTGTTATTGGTGGTGAAACTATAACGCCGATGGAGCTAGAGCGTTTCCAAAGGTTACGTGCTAAAATGCAGAAGATTCTGGCTGAATTAATAACTACTGTAAATACCATTTCAGTTTTTAAACTTGTTAATATTTATTTATCATTATAGATGTTAGCTAAAGTTGAAGGACACTGAATGTGACTCTGTAAGTAGAATGCTTTTTATAAATGCAAAACTGCATTGTTTGTTATACAATTCACCTCTTTTAAATGTTTACACAACTTTAATCGTTGTATTGTTTTAGAAACCGTCAACATCTTCAGCCTCTGATGCTGTTTGGTGTATCATTACTCAACCTACACGTCTATTTTCACATCTTAATTTGCATTTCTAATTTCAGAACACTGAGGAAACGTTATATGGTGGTGGTGGTGGTGGCGCCGCAATGCCCTCTGAAGAGAGTAAATATTTTAAAACTATGTTTACGGGAGAGCGGTTTATCGAGAAATTTAATACATCCGCGAAGAGGGTCGTATTTAAATTTCTAATCAAGTCCCAGTTACGTGACTTAAAGTAAGCAACAATAAATTTCTATTGTGGTAAGATGTATTTACTAAATTTGAATTTTTGTTACAAGGTGCGTTAAACGAATTACTAAGGAAAGTGTGTGCCGGGTTTAATTCACCAGACCTTGTAGGAATGGTGCTGACTAACGACAATTTCCCCTATAAACCGTTGGGATTTCGTTTCCGCCGTGCATATCAATTGAGCTCCACTGTAATGATGGCTTCGCTAGAGAAAATATTGCAGAGTAATGTAAGTTTTTTTAATAATGATAACGTTAAATTTGCAAGTAGACAGAGTTGTTGTACTGTGGGATATGGGGGTCCATCCCGTCAGAGAATGACAGGTGTCAGTTTTGCGCACGTAAGAGGGGAATTATAGCTATTAACAATAAAGATAAGTTATGTTTAGGGCGTGCATTAGTGGTGGCCATAGCTTCAGCCCAGGGTGAACCTCAATCGGCATATCTTAAAAAAGGTGGTACTATTTTGGATCGGAGGACGCAAAAGTTATGCGCTGCCGCTAATGTCGATTTAAATAACGGGGGCACTGTTGAGCACACACAACAATTTCAAAATTACTTAACAAATTACCTATAGTTGTGTATAATCATAGGTTAGGTCAAACACTTTGTTTTGAGGGACCAGGGAGTCCCACGCGTAAAATTTTAAATTTAATTTTTGAAGACGCACATTATCACGTAAAAACAAGCTTAACCGGTGCCTTTTCAAAGACGTTCTTTTGTGAATCTCTAGGTGTAGAACCTTAAACAACCAACGTCATAAGAATTCTCCTAACACCTATCCCTGTCGTTATAACAGCCCACTTGTCAATCTGCTGACTCATAGGGATTTCCGCGGAAACGAGTGTCTACATCAGCATGAACTTAGTGATCTCTGCAGCAGACTCAGACGCTGTCGAACTTGTTTAAAGAATGTATGGAAGGGATTCCCCTTCCTTGCACCCTTTAAACCTCATAAATGCGGTTTCGCACATTGCACCACCTGTAAATCCGAAAAACCCACCCGTCATTTCTGTTACATGTCCAAAAACACGGCGGACTCGAAAAACTCGCGAAAGACTTCATTTTTGTCTTTTACGATTTCGAGTGTCGACAAGATACACCTACTAACAATACTACCACATTCATGCATAGTCCTACGATGTGTGTTGTCCAGCATGTATCCAACCACTACATTAATATCGATACAGATATTGAGCAGGGTTGCGAGCATTGTGGGCAACGCCAGCACATATTCACAACCTCTCCTGTACCCGAACTCCTTTCATACATTTCATCTCTCGCCAAGAAACGAGCAACCATCATAACCCTAGCACACAACTCTAAATTCTACGACTGTAAATTTATCTTTAATGAAATTAAAAAAAATCCCTCTGATTGGAATCCCAAAATCACATCTAACGGCACCAAAATAATGTCACCTGCGATAATAACACGAAATTCATTGATAGACTAAACTTCCTACCCATAGCCCTACCCAAACTTCCTAAAACTTTTAACTTTCTCGGCTCAAAAGGCCACCTCCCTCACCTCGTTGTTACCGTGAAAAACCAAAATTATGACATCGTTTTACCAGCCATGCACTTTACGGTGTTGATAAAATGTCTTCCGAAGCTAGAGCAGGCTTTTTAAAGTGGTACAATGACGAAATTGCTAAGGAAACTCGTTTCAAAAACGAAAAAGTTCGTTATTGCATACAAGACGTGAGAATCCTTAGAAAAGCCTCTCTCGAGTTTTGGGAAATGTTTGTCGCCGATAACAAGGTCTACCCGTTTAGAGAATGCTGCACAACCGCTGGTGCTTGTAGTGTTGTTTTCCGCCGAAACTTTAGTCGTGAGAATGCTGGACTTATCCCAAAAGCTGGATACAGATTGGGCTACAATCAGTCGAAGATTGCTATTCAATGGCTTCTCTGGCTTGAACATTCTGAAGGCAGACGTATTCAGCACGCCGGGAAATCGCGTAATTACGGTTAAGGGAAGGTATCCTGGTTGATGGGTTTTGCCACGATACAAACACTGTATATCACATTCACGGTTGCTATTACCACGGTTGTGAAAGGTGTTACTCCGAGTGTTTTTGTATCGTGAGAATACTGTGGCAGCATCACATAGGATACGTTCTCTTAGCTATGATTCAATAAAAATTAGGTCATTTTTAAAATTAAATCCGGCCGCTAGAGATATTGTTAGCTCAAACAACGTGTTGAATCAGTCACCTATGAATCCCCGCGATAGCTTCTTCCGAGGTCAAACTAACACGATTAAGTTGTGTTATAAGGCAAAACGGTATATGCAAATCAGATATTTGGATGTTTTTTCACTATACCACTACGTGAACAAATATTCCATGTACCCGCTGGGGCATCCTACACTTCGCATCGGTGCCGAGTGCTTAAACCTCGACTGTCGAGGGCCTTGTGAAGTGTAGTGTGCTCCCGCCATTAGATTTGTACTATCCTGTCCTACCTATTAAGATGCACTGTAAATTAATGTTCGTGTTGTGTAAAACCTGTGCTGAAACTATGTTCTAGCATGATTGCACACATACACAAGACGAACGTAAATTTACAGGAACTTACGTGGCGGATGAACTTCAAAGAGGCTATAGAATTAGGGTTTCGAGTTTAAGAAGTTTTTGAAGTGTGGGAGTATGAAGTTAGCAATACGACAGGACTAGTATGAGCGGGAGACTTTTCTCGGGTTACGTCGATAACTTCCTCAAAATCAACCCAACGTGCTCGGACTGGCCTTCGTGGTGTAATGACGACAAAACGAAGGATCGACACATCTGCGAATATTTGGAGAAGGAGGATGCCCAATTGGAAAAAAACAAAATTTGTGCTAATCCAGGACTTATACAGGGTGATTCATTAATAAGTGTATGAAGATTTAAACCAATACACTTAAATAAAATAGGGATCTGTACTGAGATACAGGATGTTTTATATCAAAATCTAAAAATTATTTCTGCCCGTTACTTCAAGACTCTTGGATATTTTTCTGTCATACTCGGTAATGTCCCCTACCAAAGGAGTACGACAGGGGCAAAGGTTTTTTTTCTTTCCTACATTCTACGCCACTGGCGAAATCGTCATTTCAGTAGAATTTTTCGATTCTCCAATACTTTTTATGTAAATGACCTATTCTTTCTTCGTAGCCATTAAGGGAAGATATTTACTGATAAACATGAGGTTGTAGATCGTGTGTATTCAAATCTGAAGGTATTTTTCATAACAGGATTATTTTTTATTATGTTATAGCAATTAATACATGAATAAAACATTGTAGTGTGCTATTTAATGTTTAATAATAATAATAATAATAATAATAATAATAAATACACTTTAAAACATAAGAAATTCAGCAATGTAACGTAACCAGCATCCAAAATAAAAACGGTTTTGGTATAGTAATTGACTATCGTCTGAAATAAACACTTTAAAACACAACAATTACAGGACATTCTAAACGCAAAAGAAATTAAAAAAAATTACTTTGAAAAAATAATACTTAAATATCAAACAATCCCAGAATCTGTTTATAATAAATGTTTGTTTAGTTTGTTTATTCTTTTGCTAAATGATTGTCTAACTTTAAAAAATGTGTCGCTGATTACCCGTGAAATCGAATGAGTTATTTATTTGGTTCCACATCTCTAATTTCTTGGGGTAGTATAAGAGAGACTTCATGTGTTCCCAAAAAATAGTACAGGATAATGAGGTGGCGCCCCATCATGCATGAACCACATATCTCGTCTTAGATTAAGTGGAATTGATTCTATCGCGTCAAATAGTGTTGTCTGTAAAAACTCCAAATGAGACTCACGAGGTAGATGAGGATTTGCACTGGCCCAACTATGACTATTTCTCCAACTGAGCATTCCCATACCTCATCGGTAAAGAGAATATTTTTGATAAAGTGAGTATTTGCATTTTTATTTTCTACTGTCCAGTGCGCAAAGTTCAATCTTACAGGAAGATCTGTTGGTAATAACTTCTGAACGGGTGTCGAAGATTGTTGTTTTTCAATATTCGAAAAACTGAAGACTTACCCCCGTAATTGCTGATACCGACGAGTGTTAAGTTAAGGATTTTCAGTAATTCGTATTAAAATTTCATTCTTCTGATTAACAGAAACATGTTTTGGTCGTCCCACTTCTCGTTTAGGCCTTAACAATTTCCAGTCGCTCCCAATCGTCTATAAATGTTGCAAAACGTTTGGTAATTTGGTTGAATTCTATTGGGATACATTACTGCACATCTTCTACAAGCAGCAAGACAGCAATAGTTTTCTTGTGCGTATACACAAATCATATCTCGCATTTCCGTATTTGAAAAGTTATTATGGCCAGCCATTTTCACTTTATAAATCTTTCAATCAGCACAGTATTACATTTCAGTACAGACACTGACAGCATCTATACTACTATACCAAAACTGTTTTTATTTTGTATGCTCTTCAACATAGGTTACATTAGATTGATTTTGCGATTACATTGTTAAAGTTGTTATGTTTTAAAGTGTATTTATTATTATTACACATTATATAGCAAACTACAATGTTTTGTTCATGTATTAATTGCTATAACATAATAAAAAATAATCCTACTATGAAAAATACCTTCAGATTTGAATACACACGATCTTGCAACCTAATGGTTAACAGTAAATATCTCGCAAAATCTTGCCTAAATCGGTACGGAGAAAGAATAGGTCATTTACACAAAAAGTATTAGAGAATCGAAAAATTCTACTGAAATGACAATTCCGCCAGTGGCGTAGAATGTAGGAAAGAAAAGAACCCCATTGCCCCTATCGTAGTCCTTTAGTAGGAGTACGACAGTACATCTTAATAAATTTTAATGTATTTTCAAATGCTTAAACCCATTATCGAGTATAATAAAAAAATATCCAAGGGTCTTGAAGTAACGGACAAAAATAATTTTTAGGTATTGTTATAAAACACCCTGTATCTCAGTACAGAGCCGTATTTCATTTAAGTGTTTTGGTTTAAATCTTCATATTTTAGGTTTAGAATTTTCTGTGTAAAATATTTACACTTATTAATGAATCACCCTGTATATATATTTCAAATTTATTTTTAAATTCATTTTGGGACAAGTCTGGGCATAGGGATAACTTAACACAAACCAGCATTATTTCTGAACCGCACGAGTTTTTCACAATTATGATCGATCCTTCATATATATATTTCAAATTTATTTTTAAATTCATTTTGGGACAAGTCTGGGCATAGGGATAACTTAACACAAACCAGCATTATTTCTGAACCGCACGAGTTTTTCACAATTATGATCGATCCTTCAAAGGAGGCCCACGTTAATGAGGAAGTTGTGGTTGTAAACCGGAATAGACCTGTGGATGGGGTAGAACAGCTCAATACTGTCAATGTCCTCTTGGCAGCTTATACAACCGGCTGGTGCTGTACGGATTCTGTACTTTGATACAGACTCCGTGATTTTTACGCAAAGTCCGGTAAGCGGGGTCCACCTGTTGGTGATTTCCTGGGCGACATGACCGATGAAGTGTAGGCGTATTGCGCCGGAAGTAGAATCACGGAGTTCGTAAGTGGTGGCCCTAAGAATTATGCGTACAAGGTGTTCTCTACACTTCAAAATGAATAAACAACCGTCTGTAAAGATAAGGGCATCACCTTGAAATATAAAACTTCATAAATGGTTAATTGTGACATATTAAAAGCTTTAGTGCTAGACGGTATAGAACCTGTGTACCCACAAACAGACCGTAAAATTGTTAGCACCTCCGCATATAATAAAGTTGTATCAAGGCCAGAGAGCAAGATTTACCAGGTGCTGTACAGTAAACGCCGTCGAAAGGAGGATGGTTATGACAGGATTCCTTACGGTTACGTGTATCGCACATAGATTTACTGTCGTGTCCCCAGTTTTAGTTTCTAACCTTTAAAAATCCCGTTCAGCAGCCATGTGAACTACATGTAAACTACAGACCCATATCAATTCTTAGTGTGCCGCAAACATGTTTGAAAAACTCATGTACCAGCATATATATATATATATATATATATATATATATATATAACCATGTAAAAATTTAATCTCTCCAAGACAGCATGGATTCATACCAAACAGGTCGACAGTAACTAATCTGTCTTGTATTACACAATACCTATCTGAAAAGATTGATTTATCGCTGCAAGTGGATGTCATCTATACTGATCTATCCAAAGCTTTTGATAGAATTAATCATGTACTCTTAATTAAGAAGCTAAATGATATGTACGGCTTTTCAGTGAATTTATGTTCCTTGTTAACAGATTATTTAAGTGGCAGATATAATTATGTGTCTGTCAATAACTATAAATCGCGAAAGTTTCTTGCTACATCAGGGGTACCGCAAGGTAGCAATCTAGGCTCATTACTTTTTCTGTTATATTTCAATGACATTGTGAATTGCTTAACTTTCTCAGAAGCTCTATTTTATGCAAATGACCTAAAAATATTTAAAGTTGTTAGTGATTTACATACTGCCAATGAACTTCAAGAAGATCTGAATAGCATAATGAACTGGTGTGTCATAAATAAAATGAACTTAAACGTGGATAAATGTTATGTTGTGTCGTACAACAGAAAAGTGACTCTGACTAAAACTTCGTACATACTAAATAATTCGTTATTGTTAGATAAACACTGCATTTGTGACTTAGGCGTATGGTTCGATAATAAGTTAAGTTTTTCAGACCATGTTGTAAATGTTCTAAATAGTGCTAGCAAATCATTGGGATTCATAATTAGATGTACCAAAGAATTCTCATCAACAACAGCATTTACAGTTTTGTTCAAATGCTATGTAAGATCGAAGCTGGAGTACGCTATCGTAGTTTGGTATCCCCTTTATAATAAATATAAACCTATGTTGGAAAGTGTTCGCTACAAGTTCTTAAATATAAAATATTACCGTGAAAATGGTATATATCTCCTTCATCAGCATAGCTATCTAAATGATCATTATAAAGAAATTCCTACGATTGAACAGAGGAAAACAATTATAATTCTTTGTTACTTGCAAAAATTAATGTTAGGTAAAGTAGATAACCCGTATATACTACAAAAAATAGGAATAAAAACACCTCGAATCAACAGCAGAATAAAAAGTTATTTCTCAGTTCCTAAGCCAAACACTAACTGTTTACTGAACTCTCCAGTTTTTAAAATGGTAACCCTATATAATAAATTGCCTACCGAGGTAGATTTGTTTGGTCTAAATAAATTGCAGTTCAAAAAAATATTGATGGCTATTATATTCGATATTAGGTAAATAATAGTGTGTAACTAATTAAGTTTAAAATTTTATTATAAAATGTTACTTTCATTTCATTTTGTATCTGATATGTATTTTCTTTAATGATTACTCTGTAATTGGGTTTTGTACCTGTAGAGTAATAAACATTATTATTATTATTATGTGACCATCCTTGTCTCCATTCCCATTTCCATACCTTGTATACTTGCGTGTGCGTGTGCGTGTGCGTGTGCGTGTGTGTGCGTGTGCGTGTGCGTGTGCGTGTGCGTGCTGCGTGTGCGGCGTGTCGTGTCGTGTGCGTGTGCGTGTGCGTGTGCGTCGGCGTGTGCGTGTGTATCAACGATAATCCAGAACGAATATACGTGTACGTACTTAAGCTTTGTTGCGTGTGGGTTATAAGCTGATCAGATTGTTGGGAGAAATTCAGCGGTGGTCTATTAGAGGCAGTGTTTCGTTGTTAGTATCATATAATTATATTCCATGCAGTTGTTTGATATGACTTACGTAATTAAGCGGCAGAAAATTCCTGAGGTAGAATTTAAGTGTTAGTTCAAGGTTTTCATTATCTGAATAACGTTATTTAAGGAAAGTGTAGACATATTTTTAAACATATTAATTTTACATCCATTTTCTTTATAAAATTAGAAAAATTCCTGATGAATTTAAGTGTTAGTTCAAGGTTTTCATTATCTGAATAACGATTAATTTCATAAGAAAAGTGTAGACATATTTTTAAAGAAATTTATTAATATTTTACTATCGATACAGATATTCAGCAGGGTTGCAGTATTGTGGGCAACGCCAGCACATATTCACAACCTCCCTGTACGAACTCCTTCCATACATTTCATCTCTCTCCAAGAAACGAGCAACCATCATAGCCCTAGCCCACAACTCAAAATTCTACGACTGTCAATTTATCTTTAATGAAATTCTAAAAATCGCTCTGCTTGGAATCCCAAAATGACATCTAACGGCATCAAAATAATGTCACTAACATGCGATAATAACATGAAATTCATTGATAGCCTAAACTTCCTACCCATAGCCCTACCCAAACTTCCTAAAACTGTTAACTTTCCCGGCTCAAAGGCCACTTCCTCACCTCTTTATTACCGTGAAAAACCAAAATTATGACGGCCTTTACCAGCCATGCACTTTACGGTGTTGATAAAATGTCTTCCGAAGCTGGAGCAGGTTTTACAAAGTGGTAGAATGACGAAGTTGCTAAGGAACTCGTTTCAATTTCAAAACGAAATAGTGCATTGTTGCATACAAGACGTGAGTATACATTGAAAAGCCTTTCTCGAGTTTTGGAAAAGATTTGTCGCCGATAACAAGGTCTACTCGTTTAGAGAATGCTGCACAACCGCTGGTGCTTGTAGTGTTGTTTTCCAGCGAAACTTTAGTCGTAAGAATACTATTGGACTTATCCCAAACGCTGGATATAGATTGGGCTACAATCAGTCGAAGATTGCTATTCAATGGCTTCTCTGGCTCGAGCATTCTGAAGGTAGACGTATTCAGCACGCCAGGAAATCGCGTGAATTACGGTTAAAGGAAGGTATCCTGGTTGATGGGTTTGCCACGATACAAGCACTGTATACTACATTCACGGGGGGCCCTAAGAATTATGCGTAAAGGTGTTCTCTACACTTCAAAATGAATAAACAACCGTCTGTAAAGATAAGGGCATCACCTTGAAATATAAAATTTCATAAATGGTTAATTGTGACATATTAAAAGCTTTAGTGCTAGGCGGTATAGAACCTGTGTACCCACAAACAGACCGTAAAATTGTTAGCACCTCCGCATATAAAGTTGTATCAAGGCCAGAGAGCAAGATTTACCAGGTGCTGTACAGTAAACGCCGTCGAAAGGAGGATGATTATGACACGATTCCTTACGGTTACGTGTATCGCACATAGATTGTCCCCAGTTTCTAACCTTTAAAAAACCCGTTCAGCAGCCATGTGGCCATCCTTGCCTCCATTCCCATTTCCATACCTTGCATACTTGCGTGTGCGTATGCGTGTGCGTGTGCGTGTGCTGTGCGTGTGCGTGTGCGTGTGCGTGTGCGTGTGCGTGTGCGTGTGCGTGTGCGTGTGCGTGTGCGTGTGCGTGTGCGTGTGCGTGTGCGTGTGCGTGTGCGTGTGCGTGTGCGTGTGCGTGTGCGTGTGCGTGTGCGTGTGCGTGTGCGTGTGCGTGTGCGTGTGCGTGTGCGTGTGCGTGTGCGTGTGCGTGTGTGTGTATCTTAGTATCAACGATAATCCAGAACGAATATACTTACGTACTTAAGCTTGTTTTCATTTGGGTTAGAAGCTGTACAGATTTTGGAAGAAATTCAGCGGCGGAGAGTGGGGTCTATTAGAGGCAGTTTTTCGTTTTTATCACATATTTCTAAAACAGCAGCATATTACAAAGATGGAAGAATACCTAAATATAGACCTTAAACATATAGATTAATTATATTCCATGCAGTTTTTTGATATGACACGTAATTTAGCGGCAAAAAATTCCTGAGGTAGAATTTAAGTGTTAGTTCAAGGTTTTCATTATCTGAATAACGATTAATTTCATAAGAAAAAGTGTAGACATATTTTTTAAAGAAGATTTAATTTTACATCCATTTTCTTTACATTAAAAATTAGATAAATATGATTGAAAATGCTGAAGCTGTATTATTGATATTTTTATGGAAGCGGGCGGCTTTGGAGTTTTTTTTTGCGGTAACATGAATTTATGTCTATGAATCTCTATCTGATATGAAGTTTTAAACCTTATTCTGACATAGATTATTGTTTTTGTTTTTACAATGTTTCCTGTTTTCGTTATGAAAAAGGAGGTTGTGTAGTATCCTAAAACCACTATTAAGAACAAATGGTAACAGAATTGTAATAAACTCTTTTTTGAACAAACGTGCATAATTGTTGCCTTACAGTCCAGGGTGACTTTTTATTTATAATTTTTATACTAAAGTAAATTAGTCAAGTGCGGGGTGCTTGTGCAATTCAAGTTATTGTCAGTTTTCTATTGAGGAGCATAGTACATTTTGGAATATTTGATGAATTTATCTCAAAAATCACATAATTTGAGTGTTATCATTTTTTTCATGGTGACGATATATTTACTTAGAGATAATATGTTCCCTAGGAATATCCAAATAAATTATTAAGGTCTTGTGCTAACAAAATATTTATTTTCCGTAATAGTTTTCTTACTCTAACCCTTTTTTTTAGTTATAATTAATAATTTAAATACCTAAATCCCGGACTATTCATAAATTATATAATTATATAAATAGTAAATTAATTACACAAAGTATATTATAACACAAACCTTGTATTATTACAACAATTTATGTAATAAACCCTTTATCTAAATAACGAAAACTCTGCTATAGGTGTTTTTCAGAAAGTTTAATGTATTTTGTCAATTTATGGAATTTACTGGAAATTTTTAATTTACCAAAGGTTCGCCATACCAAAATTTTGTGGAAATTAAAATTAATGAAACCCACAAATAAAGTTACAAAATAAAAATGGAACCTTTCACAAGGTAAAAATACGAATGGTTTCATGTGTATTTTGGTATATACAATAAGATATTTCACTAAATGTTTGTTCGTATTATCAAACGCGTAATCAAACAATTATAGATATAAAGGAAATATTTGATAAATAATTTAAAACATAATGATTCTTTTCGTACATTTTTTTAAATTGCTAGGGTACAAATTAATTAAAGGTGAACAATATTTATTTCGTAATAGGTTTTCTAAATCAAATTTCTTTTTTTAGTAAAATATTAAACTTACCGAAAAAATCCCAAAATATATGGGAATTAAGTGGACAGTTCGAAGGTGATATTATTTTAACTTTTAGACAACGAAACGGATTTTTCCAAATTATATGGTAAAAAACAATTTACGAATTGACCTGCTATAGGGTGTTCAAGAAGTTTAATTTTTTTAAATTTAGGTGAAATTGAAAAACAGAAAATTATTGATGCTCTGAAACAATATGGGAATACCAACATCAAGGTACGACCTCGTCTACTCAATGATACTGATTATGTTTTTGTTAATGTAATACAATTTATATTTATTAAAGTTTGCATTAAAACAACAGAAAAAACAATTATCCTATATAGGAAAAATTGGCAACCCAAATATAAAGGCAAATTCCTTTTCCGGAACAATTTCCTTTTTCACCTCTTGGTTTTACAAACAAATCAAAGAACAGTACTTCATTACAATTGAGGAAAATTAAACCATTAATTATTTTATAAAATAATTAACCATCCACCTTTATTAAGGAAAGAAAAACTTGACAAACGGAACGGAAGTTAAAGTATGGAAACCGAGATTTGGAATGTTTGCATTATAGTAAAACTGCATTTTCTGTAAATGGATTACCGAATTTTGCCCTGAAATATGAAATACAACATAAAGGTAGCTCGTCCTGAACATTAGTTTTTTAATGACAATTTTACCCAATTAAGATTATTTTTTGAATTTAGTTTGTCATATATTTTTTTTACATTAAAACTAATTTTAAGAAAATACACAATCAACGTCTTGGCATAACAGAAGAAAATGATATTACATCAAAAATGCATTTTATTTATTACTTTTTATTAAATTAATTTTTTGCCCGAGTGACGACGGGGTCCTTTGAGACCATGTTTGAATTCAAATTGCAAATTTTTTAATGGGATTAACTTTTAATGAAGGGAATAGAAAAATCTGGGCCCTAAAGGAGAAGTGGACTGGGAAAGAAAAAAAAAATGCGAGGCGAAAAAAACATAAAACGAAATAATAATAAAAGAGTCTAAGGAATAAATAATAATAAAAAAGATTTAAAACAAAATCAAGTTGGAACAAAATTTTCTTCCGAGGATGAGTTGAGAAACAAAACTCGGAAAACAAATTGGTAATCCAAAATACAAATAAAGGGCATAAACTAAAAGGAGAGAAGGATGAAAGAAGACCATCAAAAACGAAACCAAAAAAATCTTAAAAAAGATATGGAAAATAAGATGAATACAATAATACACCACAAACTAGAACACAAATACAGCAGAGACATAAAAATCATTATGGAAGACTGGAACGCTAAAATGGGAAAATGTAATAAAGGTATTGAATATGTGAACGATAATGGCAGTAGACTACTAGAATACTGAGCACTAAATGGTCTGATGATAGGAGGGACATTGATCATCTATTAGGATAGGCTAAGGTGAAGATCAGTATTAAGGCAAACTATGGTGCAAGGCTAACTAGACCGAAATTCAACACAGCAAAGTTGAAAGACCAAAATACCCTGCTATATCGATGACATATGGAACAAATTCAAAAGTACTATCAAAGAAGTAGCCAAATCCACAACAGGATACAATCGAAAATGGATAACAAGAGAAACTAAAGAAAAAATCGAAAAAAGAAGAAAACTAAAAATCAGGATAATAAATACAACAGGCCAAGAACAAAAACATATAAGTACGAATGAATATAATAAGAAAAATAAAGAAATAAAGAAAAATGCAAGGAAAGATAAAACACTGTCTATGGAAGAGATAGCGGAGAAAGCCGAAGAAGCAGCAACAAGAAACGATATGAAGACACTATATAATCTCACAAGAACTATAAAAGGAAAGAAATACACAAGCTCAAGCAAAATGAGAAAGAAGGGCAAGCATACAGCAACAGAAAGATATAAGAGAATGATGGGCAACATATTTTAAATAATCTCAGCTGAGAAGAACGAATTAGTGATCGAAACACAAAATGAATATGCTAAACTGGACATAAAGGAAGACAGTTGTACTAAAGAAGAAGTAAAACTGCAATAAAACATTTGAAAAACAACAAACCAGCTGGTGTAGATGGCATATTAGCAGAACTATTAAAAGGTCATACAGTGGAGGTACTGCATATATTGATAAATAAAGTATGGGTAGAAGAGAGAACATCAAAAGAGTGGGTAGAGGGAATAATAATTAAATTACCTAACAAAGTAAACCGAACACGATGCGAAAATTGGCGTCCACTAACACTACTGAGCGTAGTCAGTAAAATTATGACAAGAATCATGTGGGAAAGAATGAAAGCACTGGTTTTAGACAAACAGGACCTGTATAGAATGGATTAGAATCTCTAGAACAAATAGCCGAAGTAGTATAAGAAAATATACGTAAATTTTATAGACTTCAAAAAGCTTTGGACACCATTAACCGCATAACTCAGAATCATCCTAGAACAAATAGCCGAAGTAGTAGAAGAAAATATACGTAAATTTTGTAGACTTCAAAAAGCTTTGGACCCCATTAACCGAACTGCAATGTGGAGAATACTAGAACAGTTTGGCATATCAGACAAATAAATACGATTTATAAAAGTACTCTACGACAACTCCGAAGTGCAAGTAGAACATGAAGAAGCACTCTACCACACATTAAGACGCAATAAGTAGTACGGCAAGGATGCATACTGTAGCCGGCCCTGTTTATTAGAGTTGTAGATTGATAATGAAGAATACAGAAGATAAAACAACTAGCAGCAACTGGGGAACGTTCCAAAAATTAGAAGACCTAGAATTTGCGGACGATATCCGCCTCCTAACGTCAAGCAAAAAACAAATGCAAAAGAAAACCACAAGACTGGATACACACGCCAGGAAAATAGCCCAAGAAAACAAAACTATTAAGCAAAGGAATAAACGCAGGAACAACAATAAAAGTCAAAGTCAATGGGAGGAGCTCGAAGAGGTAAACGAAATTAAATATTTGGGCAGCATAATAAGTACAAACGGGGGCTCAGAAAAATACATTGATGCAAGAATAAAGGCAGCACGGAAAGCTTTTACCATGTTAAACCGAGTATAGACAGCGGCGAATATTAGAACAAAACAAAGCTTAGGTTGTTTCGAACGAATGTAAAAACTGTGCTACTATATGGATCAGAGACATAGAAACAATCTAAGCAATGCATTAAACAACTACAAACGTTTGTAAATAAATGCCTACGAAGATATAGAAGATATTTTGGCCAAATAGAATTTCGAACGAGGACCTATGGAAAAACTCAAATGAAGAACCAATTGAGATAACTATAAGAAGACGTAAATGGAACTGGATAGGACATACGCTTAGAAAAACAAGCCAGAGTATAATAAAACAAGCATTCACCTACAATGTTGCTGGAAAGAGAAAGTAGGTCGTCCGAAACACTCATGGAAGCGAACAATACAAAAAGAGCTTGACGTACTTGGAGTAACATGGCAAGAAATAACCAAAATAGCAAGAAATATGAAGACCTGGAAGGAATATGTAGCAAGTATACTAAAGGGAGAGAGAGCGTAGGGCTAACCACCCTATCAAAATATTATTTAAGCTTTTGAAACACCGCAAGGTGCCCTTTGATCCACATAGGAAATATAGGATAATCAATCAATTTTCTTGTCCCATTACAGGCATCATTTACCCACTTACAATTGGAAAGATTACATTTGACAAAACGAACAGAACTTAAATAAACTAAACAAATGGTATAAAGGATAAATTTAAAGTATAATTTATATTTAACTACACAATCACTTTATTAAAATGGAGATAAGTAATATGAAAAACTAAAAAAAGATAGATTAAATGTTCAAAAAAAAACAGAGCAAATAATTTAATATATAAAAACAGAAAAATATATAAAATTGGTTATATTGAAGTAGATGAAAACTCTCACTGGGTTTTTTTTAGAAAACTTTCTCATTTGCACATTGTAACTTTTTTTCAAATGTCTATTTAATATACTCATACTAAAACACATTTTGGATGGAAAATATCCAATTGCCATCCCACTTCAGTTCGCAATATTCGTCAATGCAACCATTCGGAATTTCATTCTCAGACATATCCAAGTGGTTCAGTATTTGACTGGTGACCACGAGTGCACTGTCTTGTTCATTTCCATCAGCTTTAAAATGTACTCCAAATTGAGTATAAGTACCTGCGATGTTAAAAGTTTCGTATGTCGTTTCTCAAATCAGAACACCCTCTAACGGTCGAAGGCTAACTGTGAAAAATGTCATAAACAGAGCAAATCTAACAAAATCTACTCACATTGTGATGTAAGTGTAAAGTTGTGAAAAGCTGTTTTTAATTATATAATGCCAACACATATTTAAACGGAGGTTCCTTTCTTGTTTATTAAAATTGTTAGGATGTTTGTATACCTCAATAGCTTCACGTAGCAAACGAACATAGTAGTGGGTTTGTCTTGACAATATTTCCATATTTAATGCGATGATTAAAATTATTTAAGACATGGTCAGCTATCGCAGACTTCTCTGGTTGACCTAATTTACAAAATCTTATATGTTCTTTACGTCTTGTACCAAAGCTACGTTTTGTGGTCCCAATGTATACTTTTCCACATAAGCAAGATAACTTATACACTCCGGAAGATGATAATGGGTTTGAAATATCTTTAGGTGATTTTAAATGTTTTTATTTTTCTTGTAGGTTTAAAAATAGTCCTAATGCCATGTTTAAGTAGGATTTTTTCAATTCTATCTGTAACATTAGCTATATAAGGAAGAAAAGCAGTAACAACATTAAGAACTGATTTTTCTTTAAGGTTATGTCTAGAAGGTGTGATAACATTATTAATATCTGTAAGTGAATATCTATTATCTTCTAAGGATTTTGTAAAATATTTATATTCGTCCTTAAAAATTCAGGGTCACAAATTCGTTTTGCTCGATCTGCTAAAGATTTAATTACACCAATTTTTTTACGTGGATAGTGGTTTGATAATTTATGAAGGTATCAGCGTGTGTCGGTTTTCTGTAAACCTTAAAAGATAGTGAATTATTAATTTTAGTTATTAGTGTGTCAGGTAATGGTAGGCTTCCATTAGTTTGATTTCCATGGTAAACTGGATGCTATGATCTATAAAAATTAAACATTCATGTAGTACTTCTTCGCATTTTTGCATTTAAGAATTAACTATATAGGATTAAGAGGGCTATCATTTGTTATATCGTTTGGAAAGATATAAACAATATATTCAATAGGTTCTTTTCACTAAAAAAATTCATAATTTAAAAATTGAAGAAGATGATATAATGGTCAATTTTGATGTTTCACTTTTTACAATATTTTTTCCATAGCATGTATCAATCGTTCGTAAGCACTGTCTTACTACGACTTAATTTTAGTGGAATAATAAATTCTATGAAGAGCTTGATGGTGTAGCATTCTAATCCATCGACCTAACGCTTTGCAGTCATGCGTTAGCACCTTTATTGAAATGATCGGTCTCGTCAGACGGTGCTATGTCCGACCATATACCGATTTATCTTTGCTTTCACGAAAATATGGCAACAGCAGACTTTCCTACACGTTGGACTATGGAAAAAGCCAACTGGGACAAATTTACGGCGGACTTCTCTAGACTTCTACCTTCTAGAGATGAAGCACTAGATGTGTAGGAATTTACAGCCTTAATTTATCAAGCGGCAGAGAAAAATATCCCTCGAGCTTCCCCTAGAAGAAAAACGAAACTTGTTCCATGGCGGAACAAGAAGGTAGCCGAGGCTGTTAAGGCTAAGAAAAGAGCTTTTAAGTATTTTAGGCGCAATCTGACAGACGAAAATTGTATGCGGTACAAACGGTGTCGAGCTAAAGCAGGGCGTTCTATACTCACCGCAAAAACTGAAAGCTGGGAGTATGTTTCAACTTTGACATCTACCACACCTATAAGCGAGATGTGGAAAAAGATAAAAAATATATGTGGGCGAACGTACTCCTCTATTCCCGCCATCCTAACGAAAGACCAAACTTCCACAACCGATCCAACGGAGATGACGGAAATTATGGCGCAACATTACTCAAACGTTAGTAGTACCCATAATTATAACACCGAATTCAAAAATAAGAAACTTTCACTCGCAGTACCTATTGATCTTAACACGGCAGTAGAAACTACATATAATTTACCAGTCTCTATCCAGGAACTAGAATACGCTCTTTCAAAACTACCCGGACTGTTGGAGATCGCAACAGTTCCCCATCTTGAAGTCGCAGAAGCTGCCCGATGTTCCCGAGAGTTATCGACCCATATCGCTTACTTCTTCAATGGGTAAAGTCCTGGAAAGAGTGGCAAATTATAGACTAATGTGGCCCCTTGAAAGCCGAAACTTGTTCTCTCCGTATCAGTTCGGTTTTAGAAAGAATCGCTCGACACTCGACAATTTGGTAGCTCTGGAAGACACCATGCCAAAAAATTTCTCCAAATGAGAACAAGTCGTGGCTGTATTCTTCGATATCGAAAAGGCTTACGATATGACACGGCGTTATAACATTATCAGAACAATGGCAGAGTGAGGAATAGAAGGAAAGATAACAAAATTCATCGACAGTTTCTTATCGCACCGTAAAATACGCGTACGAATAGGAAATACACAATCGTACGTTATAGAGAATGGTATACCACAAGGATAGACTCTGAGCGTTACGTTGTTTATCATAGACGTTAATCATTTGCTTGGAGAGTTGGACGACTCAATGGGAAAAGCAATGTATGTTGACGATCTATGTATATATAAATCCGCGCAGTCGATGGCTGAAATAAACGGTTGCAATTAACTTCTGCCGACTAAAGTCATGCCACGATAGTCCTTTCCTTCGAATGGAAGGAGTCCCTATTTGATCAGTCGAGGAATACAGATTTCTAGGTGTTGATTTCGACAAAAAATTGTCGTGGAAGAAACATATAGAGGACTTAGCACCACGGTGCAAGAAAGTCCTTAACATCATGAGATGTATTTCAAGCATTAATTGGGGAAGCGACAAGGATATCCTACTTACGATGTATCGTAGCAGCACACTCTCGAAAATCGATTACGGTTCAGTAGTTTATTCTGCAACCAGGAAGTCATGGCTAGCCCTTCATTATACAGTGCTAAAGTTAGCCCTAGGTAGGTTTCGCACGAGTCCTCGATATTCTGTCTACTGTAAAGCCGGCTTTGAACCGCTATCGTATCGCTTCAAAAGACTTATAATGAATTATTACACCAGAATTTTATCAAATCCTTGTCACCCCAATTATGAATTGATTCTCGACTGCACTGCCAGCGTGTTCAGTAACAGGCCCACAATTACTCGCCCTTACACCGTCCGTTGTAAGGAAATATTAGATAATTACAATTTACCTGTGATATCCGTCATACGGAGCCAACCGTACGAAGTTCCATCTTGGTGCAGTAAACGTCCGAAATTCGATACGTCCCTATACCGAGGACTCTAAGACAACCAACGGTGGCGGTTGTGCTTTTTCGTGTAATGGCATTAACCACCTTTCTCACTCAATAACAACGTGAGCGTATTTACGGCGGAATTAATCGCCATATAGCATGCCTTGCTTTTCGTGGAAAGCTATTATTACTACGACCGATATATCGTTTGTACCGACTCTCGCAGCGCTGTTGAAGCCCTAAGTAACGACTTCACCGAAGATGGGCTGGTACAAGAAATCAGAGCACACGTTGATTTTTTACTGACGAGACCAGTTCACTTAGTGATAGCCTGGATCCCTGGTCACGTGGGAATTATAGGCAACTGCGAAGTCGACATTCTCGCCAAGGCCGCAGCGGAAGGCATGGATGTAGATAGCTCACCGTTTTGCTTACAAGACGCCAAAAAAATTTATAAAGACGGTATACTACAACACTGGTGGTGTATGGAGTGGGAAAATACAAACAGTCATTTGAAAGAGGTCAAACCAAAATTTGAAAGGTGGTTGTATCCCAAGTACATGAGAAGACGTGACCAAGTCATTGTAAGCAGGCTCATAATTGGGCACACTAACATCAGCTGCCTCCACTTAATGACAAGAACACCTAAATCGCGTTGTGATATGTGCAACGTCGAACTAAATGTCACACATATTTTACTAACGTGCCCTGTATACCTCTACGCCACAAGAAAATTCAATCTGCCGGACACCAAAGATACATTAAAGATACTTAAAGGAAACAGGATTATACTCAAAAATATGATAAAATAGAAATATGTAAATGGATTATTTGAGTGAAATACGGCTGATGACCTTGGTAGTTTAGCCGTAACAACTAATAAAAAAAAAAAAATTAAAAAATAATAATATATTTCGTATTACACAATACAAAGTGTTTTACACATGTCAAAAAAAATAAATAGAGTAATTATAATTTAGTACCTCTAAAAATATTTTACTTAAAATCCTTTGTTAAAAATTCATTAATTGAACAAAAACCGTTCATTAGTAGAATTGCTCTTACCTTATACTTAAAAACACTAATAGAAGCAGTTTGCACGTAATGTGGAAGTTTATTAAACAATGTTGGTCCATAATAATTTATCAAGTTACGACTGCTATTTAAACGTAAATATTTAAAGGTTAATGAGCCGCTATTTCGTATATTACGGTGGTGTATATCCTCATGGGTTTCAAACGAGTTAATGTTGGGCTTAACATAAATTAACGCGTAATAAATAACAATGGACGGAAAAGTTAGTATTTTATTGTCAATGAATTTTTGTTCATGTCCGCTGTATATGGCGTACCTGTAATAAATCTAATTATACGACGCTGCAGTTTTAAAAATAAGTTTGGTTGTACTAGAAAATCCTCACAATACGACTTACGTGTGACAATAAGACTGGTAACACGTCCAAATCGCTCGCTTGTAAGTAAATTATATGTATTTCCCAGGTTCTTGTTGAATCTAGGCGTACGCCTAAGAATTTAAGAGTTCCAGATAGAGACAGTTGTTGATGAATTTTGTTCCGAGCATAAAAGTGTAAAGCACTACATGAATTTTCAATTTTTATAAATAATATACATTCTAGCATCCAGTTTACCATGGAAAAGGAAACTAATGGAAGTTTACCATTTCTAGACATACTAATATCTAAAACTCATAATTCACTATATTTTAAGGTTTGCAGATAGGTGACACACATTGATAGATACCTTCGTAAATTATCAAACCAACGTCCACGTCAAAAAAATTGGTGTAATTGAATCTTCCTTACAAGCGAATGAATTTTCACTTAATGATATTAATAATTGTATTACACCTGCTAGACATAATCATAAAGAAAAACTAGAACTTAATGTTGGCACCGCTTTTCTTTCTTTTATAACCAATCTTACAGATAGAATTGAAATAATCCTAATTAATCATGACAATAGGATTGTTTTTCAACCTACAAGAAAAATTAAGTGACATTTAAAGTCACCTAAAGGTGTTTCAAATCCATTATCATCTTACGGAGTGTATAAATTATCTTGTTCATGTGGAAAATTATATATTCGAACGACAAAATGCAGCTTTGATATAAGACGTAACGAACATATGAGATTTTCTAGATTAGGTCAACCAGAGAAATTTGCGGTAGCTGAACATGCTTTAAATAATTTAAGTCATGAAATTGAATTTGATAATATGGAGATATTACCAAGACGTACTCATTATTATGTTTGTTTACATCGTGAAGCTGTTGAGATATATAACCCACCTAATAACTTCAATAGAAGAAAATCTCCGTTTAAATAAGTTTTGGCGTCTTATAATTAAAAAAAGGCACAATGGTTCGTCTTCATTTAATCTTAGCTATGGTGTGTCTAGGAATTTTTGCTGTTTTTTTCCTAGACCTTGAAATAAATGCTTTACCAATTTGTGTGTTAAATTACCACAGGACTATAATTTAACGAATGTAGTTAAAATTAAAATTAAAATTATATTGAATGTACTATATTGTAATTTCGCTCTAAAATAACAGTTACATTTATTCATAAGGCTATTTCTTTGTTAGATTTGGCTGGATTCTTAATTAATGTCAAGTTTCTATTTGATTTTATTAATTTCAAATTAAACCTCTTCACGACTTTACACTTACATCAAAATTTGATTAAATTTTTTTTAATTTGCTCTTTATTTATGACATTTTTCACTGTTAGCCTTCGACCGTTGGAGGGTGTTCTGATTTGTCATCTTCGAGGTAGTTTAATAGTATTTAATTTATTAAGGATCTAGTTATTCCTTACTATAATTGTATTTCATAGTAGGCTTTATACGTTTATCAAGCTATTATATTAAGAGAAGGCTTATGTTTGCGTTTTTAATTGTCATATATCATAAAATTGTTTAAACTTAAACATTTCTGAAAGATATGATTACTACTGAGTACCATAACTGCAAATGTTATCGAAACGTTTAGATTTGTATAAACATAAACATAAAACACACACTACCGAAACACACAAAAAAGGTAAGTATTTTAAATATATGCCGATAATAATCCCCTTTTGAAAAGGTAACATGTGTTTGCAATTAATTTCTCTTGGGTTACGTATTAATTCAAGCATTCTTTGGAGAATTTTGTGTTTCATCACTTAATACCAAACCATATGCTTTTTTTTTTGCTTCGACTATCGTATTCTGAAATTTTGCTATTAAATTTCATTCAATAAATTGAGAACATTCAACCAGTTATTGTTTCGTGCATATAAATTTAGATGACCCATTCTCGTTACAGCCTTGGAGATTGTCACTTTTTGCCCAATCAAGAACATTTGATTGATCTTATGCACAATATTCAAATCTGAGTTTGCAGGGTTTTCTAAAAGCTTAACGAGTGGTTTTGAAGTAATTATTTTATTAATTTTATTAAATACATAAATAAAAAGTTCACCTCGCGTAGGATTTGAACCTACGACCTGTACTTTGCTAGAGTGCCGCGCTAACCAACTGCGCCATCGAGATTTAGAATTTACATCAGTTCTACATACATAAAGACAAAATTTACATCGATTGGGGCTTGAATCTCGATGGCGCAGTTGGTTGCGAGGTACTCAGCAAAGTACAGGTCAGTTCAATCTCGAGGTAAACTTTTTATTTATGTATTTAATAAAATTAATAATAATTTTTAATTACATATTTCCATTGGAACTTATTACTTCATAGCAATAACTTGTAACCAGCATCAACCAAATGGTTACGTGTTAGTTTTGTCATTTGTGAGGAATCTGCGAAGGTGTAAATCTTCTTATTGGTAACAGAATTTACAAACCATGTTTGCTCTTCAGATACCTCTAATTCTGACTAAAGGCCTCTATTAGAGCAGCCTCAGTCATAATTTATGGCGTTTATTGAATATCCGATACCTTCTAATCTATTAATTAATTGATAGAGTAGAGATTTGGTAATTTTACAATCATAGCTCCTGTAGCCATAACTACTGGCGCATATTTTGATAGAGCTAATGCTGCATTATTCATCTTACCATAAACATAGCCACTTTGTACTTTCATTTCGTCGAAGAGCAAGACCTCTCCTTTGCAATTAATTCGGTTTCCTTCATTATTCTGAGTTCTCCATTTAATATAAACGCAGATTCAACGTAAATAGGGTAAGAACTGGGTAAGTACATAGTCACCTGGTTGAAGTTCAACTTGTGCAGCCCATCGCCTTAATGTAGAAACTCCCGGAAACGGAAAACTCGTTTTTCTCATTAAACAGTAAGCGCGTGGTCCTGAAGCACGCAATGAGATTGAAGAAGCAATGTGATAAATTGACCACTTGACCTGGGTGCCAAATATTAACTTACGAAGCTGACCTTGTATAAACATTTTATTTAAAGCATTTTTTTTATTTTTAATAATTGTTTTCAGTCGGACACCTTCCACTTCTCAGTGATGTATTCTTTCCAATAAAGCTGCTTCAGAGATAACAATTACCTACCTAATACGTAAAAAATTTTATCATCGATCTGAACTATAACACTATTAGTATTATGTGAAGATTGATCAATTACAATTGTTTCCTCTTGTTGACATCGTTGCGGATTATTTAATGTACATTGTCATTGTGCGATAAACCAAGTGCTAGAAACGTTGATAGCTTAATGTCACAATCTACCTACGTAGATTTTTTTCTGTTTTGATAATTTAATTGCCGGATCTGCGTATTCCCCGTTCTCCACATTTCGATTTATTGCGGGGCAAGTATAATAATTCTTCTTTTAATTGATAGTCACTATCCACATAGTGTTCAAAGCAAATCCTCTCCGTATTTATATTAATAACTTTTTGTTGCTAATAACACAAATGTTTCCATTTGAAACTTACTATTTTATTGTTCACCAAAGAATAATAACATTCAGTAGTGTAGGCGTGACCTTTTTTGTTATTACTGTTATAACAACTAACAACTAACAACTGCACATTTTAGAGCATCTAAGTGTTATCCGAAAAATCAATCAAACGTTTGTTAGCAACGTTAACAACAATACTCGACGTGGTTTAAGAGATACTGAGTGACGTCAGGCGCAAGGTACGGAATCCGCCCACCTGCGTTTGAGCATATCTTTTTTAGTGTAGTAGCCCATTACGTCTTATACACGCGATATGACTCGTATAGCGTTAAATGTTTGAAAAACTAGTTTAAGGACAAATTCACGATCTATTAAGTTCAAAAACGGCAATAATTAGTAATCGCCCTGACCTATAGACTCGCACACAAATAAGACGACCTTTCGTCCCGTATTATACGGGACAGTCTCTTTTTTAAACACATCATTTCGTATATGTAATTATTTTAATACATTACGTAATTGTTTAGTATTTATAAATAAGTCCCTCTTTTGTCCCGTTTCTGAGGGTTCATTGTTCGAATGAAAGTTTAGCAAGTGGGATCTTCAGATAAAACACAGTAGGGTGACAAAATGATCTTAGAACGGTCAATTTTGTAACAGTCTCTACAGATTGTTCAAATCACGGGAGCGTAAAAATGTGTCCTGTACTCGAAAGGTATTTTATGACAGAGCAATCAAGTGTAACTTCTGGAAGTGCTAGATCTTCCAGGTGAATATTCAGACACTATATCCGAATGTATTATTAAAATAGTTGACCATTACGTATTAACAACAAAAGTAAAGCCAATATGCGCTGATAACATAAATTGCAATTTTGAGGAGCAGCAAGCTATGTCTTTCATACAGTTCAGCAGTTACTTAAAAGACTGTGTTGCTCATATCCTTAATAACTGTATCGAACATCAGCAGACTGCTTCCCTATTGACATCGAAGCCATTATTGTGAACATCTATGGCTATTTCTACATGTATCTGTTCGAGTTAAACAACTAAAAGAATGTTTTTGAGATTGCGTTGAATACCAAAAACACACATTGAAAATGTCCCACATTTTTGACGTTTGGCTATGGTTTCTTGACTCACAAGCTTCTACATTTCATAAATCTATGCTGCAAGTGGAATCTGAAAAATCTTCAAATTAAAAGCAACAATTAATAGAACGTTAACACTATTCTAGTAGCTTTAGTAAATGGAGGTAAAGACCTAGCGTAACTCAACTTGAAACGTCAGTGAGCATAAAAACTCATAATTTTGTATCTAATTAAAAACAAATTTCTCCCTCCCCTTCCCCTTACTGAGGAGTATTTGGTACCCCTGGGATGCGCCCATGCCCCCTATTTTCTCTTTACATAAATGGTCACCTTACACACAGAACGAGTACATAAACGTTTATCACAAATCGTCCTAAAACGATAGAATGAATCAAGTATTTGTTTATAAATGAAATCCCGTTTAATGTAAAATTGATGGTGATGGAATGATTGCTAAAATCATATACACGGCATTTACAATTTGCAATGTTTATGTTGATATGAAGTAAGAAATAGTTGTAGCCCATAAACCTTTTTAGATTATATGAAACTTTGCGAACCGATTTCCTTTTCGATGTTTTTTATTTCATCTTCTTTTTTGTTGTAGGATGTCAATGCTACTATTGGACAAAGGATTGGGCTGAGTGAGATTGATATTAAAAAACTTAATAAAATGTATCCTAAACTGCTATAAACAATTAAAAAAAAAGTTGTTTCATTCTATGAGAGATATTTGAAAGCTACACCACCAAACGTGCAAATTGTGGTTGCGCTCCATTACGAACGCACTATTTTATTAAAAAGCAATAAAATCCTATATCTATAATATTAAAGAAAAAGTGATCAAAATCCACCTGTGAGTATTGCTAGCGCGACCCATCTGGGCGGAACAGTATTTAGTACCTACACCCAGATAATTGCTTCCTAATCGAATTTTAGTATCGTCTGTACATTGAAATATTTGAGGTCAAAATATCTGTCAAGCAAAGGTTATATACTGTGACTCTGATATATACATACATGGGTTGTGCTAATAATCTACAGTGCTGGTGGTAGCCATCGAAATTCACATTAATACGCTCGCTTTAAACTTTTGAGTTTGAAATGTCTGTCAAGCAAAGGCGACTCGAATTGAGGTATACGTGGGTTGGGCAAATAATTTACCGTGCTAGTGGTAACTATGGAAGTTCATATAAATAACGTTTGATTTAGAAACTTAAAAAGCAAATTTGGTTAATTTAGCTAGTTAAGGAATGAGATTGGGCAATTAGAGTACATAAGCTACCAAATAGCGAAAACCCGAAGTCGATAGGTAGTTTCACAGCTAAGTTATAATTTGCACGGAGAAACAGACAGACATGCAGAAAATTGAGAACTTAAGTGCTTCCCAAATTTGTGTGGGTTGTGACGGGTGCCAATCCTTGTGAAGGTCTATGGTTCCTTTTTAATACCGCAGAACGATTGTGACTCGGTGGCTTTAACCCAGCCCAATCCAAAAAAGGTAACCCAGCAGCTAGCGTAGTAATTAGAGCACTGTGTATTGTAACGTTTCTAACCTACCACGTCACATAAAAGAGAGAGAGAGAGAGAGAGAGAGTGAGAAGGGAGATTGTTTTACATACTATATAATTATTATATCATTTTAGAACGGAGTGCGAGCTCAGTCGAACGATAGCTAATTGTAGACCACTTTGTAGGCGTGGGTAGTTTTGGAGTGCTGATAACCGGTATAATTGATAAATGATTAGGTTAGTTATAGAGCGGAAAGAAAATTATAGTAACAATGATAAGAAAAGAAAATCGAAATTATTATTTCCTGAGAGAGGTCCTGTAAAGTTTGAACCAGGGAGAAGAGATAGGACAAGTATATAAACAACAGTCCCCTCAGTAATCTTAATTTATTTCGAAATTTTCAATCAATGGACTAGATATGTTTAAATTTAAGTTTTCTCCAAAAGGACTAGACACGTGATTTACTAATAACAATTTGAATTTTTAGTTTTCCCCAAAGGACTAGACTAGTTACACATACATACAGAGCATGCAATTTATGAGAAGTACGTATTACTAAAGATAATTTACCTTTGCATAATTATATTGGCGTTTCCCTTAACCAAAAATATAATAATTTCAATCTAGAAGTGTTCTGGTTCAACTTGCCTTTTGCTATTACACATAATAATACACGTTTGATTTCCATACATTTTTGGAGAAGCCTGTTCAGTTCATACTTGACTTCAGCATTAATTGATTAATATCCAAACAGTGAAACATTAGGTCGCAAATAACCTGAACACTCGCCTCCACAGTTTCAAAGTTGTACTTAAATAGGAAAGACAGAATTAAGAAAAACACAACGTAAGAACAGATATCTGCCAATTAATACAACTGGAACAATTTCTTTATGCCACTGCGCAGACGGAAGCACTTTAGATAGTAACTTTCCAAAATCATAAAGTATATGTTACACGTTAACATAGCACTGGGAGTGGTGTATGCAATTTCTGTTTTATATAATCCCAGATTAGATTATTCTAGTCACACAATGTAATAACTAACGATTCTATCAAATTACATCAGTTACCCAGTGGTAAGTTATTTATGAAGGACGCACACTTTCTAGCACAGAAACTGTGGAAGACAGCTTCCTAAACAGGTAAATAGTTCGATATAATCACGGTAGTATTATTAATTCAAACGCACTTTTTACTTGGTAGAAACTGTGTCGATCTCTGCTGAAGGCAGCTTGCGAAATATGACAGTGTATAAGATCAACTCAGAGATGAAACTTATTAACACATGCGATAATGGAATATTCTGACCTGGCCTGACGAATAGTTATACTTTCAATCCTGGTGAGAAGGTTTCGAGTCGTCACCATCATCAGATTCCATCATCGTAAGAGAATTTATCTTCCGCACAGCATAAGTTTAATTCCAGATAAACGAAACATCAACGGCAGCAAGAAAGGACGCACAAAAGAAACCGAAGTAAAACGATAATCCAAAATCAAGGAGATAATCGAAGACCCAATCGAAGTGCAAAACGAAAAGCTAAAAATCGAAAAGAGCTAAAAATAAGGTAAATAAGTAATTGTAATTTGATAACGTTTCTTTACCTCTATAGACTACGTTGTCTATTAACGAATATGGTTAATTTTCAGAGAATAGCGATTTAGTGATTTATGGTACCTCGGTACTAAAAGAAACGGAATTGATGAAATATGGATAGCTTACCCCTTTAGTGAAAACCACGTTCTTATGTACCCGCTACAAAATAGCGATTAGTGAATCTTACCCAAGTAAGTACATTTCAAGATATAGAAATACCTCATATTCGAAAATTTCTCTTGTCGATTTAATCAGAAAAAGATAATTTCCTAAGAATGCTTCTTTTTTCACCAAAATCGCTGCCCACAAACCGCACGGAAGAACGTTTTAAAGAAAAATCTAGTTATCAGATCGCATTGTTACCAAATTTTTGTTATAATTTTTTAATGTAAAAATAAAGTACTGCCCTCCAGCGGTTTTGAAACCAACAGGGAAACCTTCGTAAACCCCTAGGTGGCACTACTATCAATGTTAACTTTTAAATGCAATTTTTAATACAGCAACTACTCAAAATTATGAAATCGGTACTATTGAAACAGATATTGATTAAACCAATGAATGTAAATCTCCACCCTTTTAATACAAAGGTAATTTTTAATACAGCAACTACAGAAAATTATGAAATCGAGACTATTGAATCGGAGATCAATTTTTGCACGTCACAGTATCCCTGGTTAGAAGATTTATTATTTGTATTGGGCTAGTATATACGTTGGTAAGAGTAAGCCTTTTTAATAGTTATACTAGGCTCCATGAATTTTCTAAAATACAACCCTGAAAAACAAAAATTAGATTACCGAAATTTTAATTCTGCAGAAAGCCGTAACTCATCAAAGTAGTTTGTTATTTGGAAATATTATTGTTTACTGAACGCAATACTTATAGGTAAGACTAAAAGAAACGTAGACCGTTGAGCTTAAGGGTTGTAAAATGTTAGAAACGTTTTATCAGATTTCCATTTAACATAAGATTTATTTTTCAGAGATACTACATCTGCATAAGTCTTACTGAATCAAGTTACAAACGAAAATCACATATACGATTTCGTGTTTTGGGAATGTATAACTCCATGCCCATGAGAATTACTTCAAATATAGACAGAGCAATGCCCGAAGATGAAATTGGGAAATTGTAAGTCCGGTGAATCGGAACTTTCCAAACTTTCAGAGAAAACTTATCTGTCAGATCGAAACGAAATGTCAGTTTAGGGAACAGCATTAAGATTACATCTGATTACATTGATGACCGAGGTCGCTTGGGCCCTACCCTTTTGGAGATCCGCATGGGCGAGGATTTTCTTTCCGGTATTTGTTACCCTAAGAACCACAGCCATACTTTTTAAATCGGCGTGTGTGTGTGTGTGTGTGTGTGAATGTGTGAGTGTGAGTGAGTATGTGTGAGTAAGTTGAGTGTGTTAGTGTATGTGTGTGTATGTATGTGAGCGTGTGTGTGTTAGTGTATGTGTGTGTGTATGTATGAGTCAGTCTGTGCGAGTGTCTGTGTGTATATGAGTGTGTGTGTGTGTGTGAGAGAGAGAGAGTGAGTGTGAGTGTTAGTGTGAGTGTGAGTGTGAGTGTGAGTGTGAGTGTGAGTGTGGGTGTGAGTGTGAGTGTGAGTGTGAGTGTGAGTGTGAATGTGTGTGAGTGTGAGTGTGAGTGTGAGTGTGAGTGTGAGTGTGTGTGCGTATGTGTGCGTGTGTGTGCGTGTGCGCGCAAGTGGGGGCGTGCATTGGCGCGTGTGTGAGCGTGCGCATGCACGTGCGCGAGCGTGAGCGTGTGTGTGTGCGTGTGAAAATGGTTCGCCTTACATGTGTGCGTGTAGGATGGATAATTAAAGATTAGAATCCAAGTTAATTTAATCAGGTTCATCAGGGCCAGTTTTTATCAAATATTTTTAGTACAGTTGCATACGTTATTTAGCGGCAAAACTCCTTAGTTTCCTTTTATTTAATATCTAAATAACGATAAGCTTTGGACGAAAATATGTAGAAATATTTTCTTAAGGTTTATTTTATTATCTCTTGTACAATTCAAGTTTTTCAAAATTATATTTGACGCATACCGATTTATAGTACGTTGTAATAAGATTAGTTCAAATCAAATCTATAGAATAGATTGGTAGGTTAGGCGGACAACTATTTCACGGTGCTTACCACAATTTTAAGTTTAATTGCCACTTTATTGAAACCGTTAAGTATCTAAATTATTTTAACCACCGTTTTTTTATCGCATTTATTTTGATGATGCAGTGAACTTACGGACGTAAATTTTGTGGCATTTTATAAATTGAAAGTGAAGTTCTCAAATTTAGGGTAACTATTATACCTTATTTATGCCGTGTGAGCTATTTTTAAACTCTACAGTCGTTCGAAAAGCTGCCTCCTGTTTCGGATAAAAACTATATAAGAAATATGCATATGTAGGTTTTTGGAGATGTTTTATGATTTTACATCTAACAAACGGTAAGTGAATGGTATTAGAATTAGCGGCTCAGTCAACGACCTTTTAAATATTCTGAAATTTAGATATGAGCTGAATTATTCTGCATTTTAATGTATGCTGCAAACTTAGATAGTGTTGGTTAGAGGCTCTTATTATGTTGTCCTGTATTTCCAATATGAGATAAGGAGAAAAAAGCTTATATCTTTGTTTATTCATTATGTAAAGCTAAACTGATATATTCAAAAACACAGCATCATCCTGTTACGATTGTAGTATGGAGAATCTTAATAAGTTAATTGGAAGGGTAGAAAACAAGCCGTACAGAAGTGCCGGTAACAGAAAATGTAGAGCGTAAATACGTGCAGTGATTCGGTCAAGTATTATACTATTTAAATCGCAGTCAAAGTATGTGTGTATTGACCTCTCTCCAAATGTCTCTTTTCATTGGTTGTGAAATTAGGCGGCATAAAAAACCAATACGTAGTGTTTGATGATAACGAATGGATATCTTTTTTGGACCAGCAAGGTATTATCACAAATTATTTTCATAGCTCAGATTCTGAATGGCAACCTATAAATCTGGGTACTAAAACTACACAATTTTTAAGAATCAGCGATAAAAAGATAATGAAGATTGATGATGTAGGTTTATATGAAATATATTTGGGACTGGAATGTTTAGTGGAGTTATGGAGAGTAGTAGTTTTAATTACAAATAGATTGCGATATTCATCAATTCAAGAATTTGGCGAATTTTAAAAAAATCTTGTTGCTGGAGTCGCCAGTATGCCTGGAGACCCGAAAACAAATATTGTAAATGTTCTTGCACCATTGTACAAAATGGAAATTAAAAGAAATGAAATAAATTTAGTTACAATTTTTTTAGGATAATCATGCAACCTCTTTTATAATAAGTTCATTACGAAAAAAGCTACATTGTAAAAACAAAAACAATTATCTATGTCAGAATGATGTTTAAAACTTCATGTCAGATAGAAATTAATATACATAAATATACGTTAACAAAAAAAATTCCAAAGTCGCCCGCTTCTGTAAGCTATCAATAACACTGTTTAACCAATTTCATTCATATTTAATTATTTTTTGGACTACCTTGCATGATATTAAGGAACTTTATAAAGAAAAGTTATGTAAAACTAAATTTTCTTTAAAAAATATGTCTACACTTTTCCTTATAAAATTAATCGTTATTCAGATATTGAAAAAATTTAACTAACACTTAAATTTCATGTACCTACATAAACACATACATGTATACGTATGTTGGAAGGTAAAAAATCAGTTTTCCGTTTATAGTTATCGGTGCCTACCCTTGGTTCACATAATAGTTTTAATTTTATTTTGTTTTTAACTGAATGTTACTTATTTACTTGTTTCAGAAAGAGAAACACGGAGCTTGTAGGCTTAAAAAAATTAAGTAACTAATTGTAACCGATCTGTACTTAACCATGTATTGAAACTTTTGAGACATTTTTCCAAACATTTTCGCTTTTTTTTCCATTTCCTAGCACGACTTTAATACATACGGTTCATCCACTAGTTTGAGCGGTACCCAGTGTGCTCTACGTCTGAGAGTGAGCGGAACTGCGCATGATGCGATTAGTCTGCCCCTTCCGCTTGACCAGGATCGACACTGTTCCCAGGCACAACAGCGAAGATATACTGTTCCATGTCCTTAAGGTAATCGTTAACTTGCAACTTAACTAAAAAATACCATAAAAAATATAAACCTTCCTTTCTTTACGAAGCTTTCAGCCAAAACTCGACCAGCCGACCCGCTACTAAGTCTTCGATTGTGACCCGTTATAACAAACCTGCAAAACCGTTATTTGGGAATGTAACGTGGTTAATTGGTGTATGTTTTGAATTTTTTTTTGTATTTGTACTAGTTTTGATATAACAACAACCATATGTTAGAGTCCCTCAAAAACACCGTGTCATTAAAACAAGTTATAACCATGATTATTAAACAGATCAAAACTTATTAGGAGAAAACGGAAGTTACACAATCCAACAATAGCAGCTCAAAATAAACTATTCATTGTCATAAAATTTCAATCATATTTACTATCATTAAGTACCCTCTTTAGAGAAGTTGACGTACTATACTAATAGATATTAAACTGTAATTGAAGTTTGATCAACATCAGCTATTCAAACATTGACATATCCACAAATATTTAATACAAAAAAGAAACCCAATTAAACCAATTAATGACACGGGTGGTTGGCCCAAAAGAGCTTTTGATATTCGAACTTACTAAATATCTATCAGTAGATTGATTATAAAAAGCTCTTTGTTAAAATCAATTTTCAGACTTTTGTTGTCACTACGACCATAGAACACGCAAAATTAGAACAGAGAGTGAAACACTGCATTAAATTATATTTGAGGATGGAAAGAGGGTAATTGAATATATATTTATCATAATCGTAGTTTTTAATTAAAAGAAAAAAAATGGATTCATTATCACTATTCCAAAATAACAAGTGAGACAAAAAGACTACAGCAAATACTGTTATATTTAAGTAAACAACATTACAAACTATCTAAAATTGTTACTATAAATAATGATATAAACAAATTTAGTAACTTTCCGATAAGGCAACGCCGAAGGTTAAGGTTGCAGACACGAAAGTGGCAATAAAATTCTCTAAAATGAAGATAAATTAAAGGTAACTGAAAATGAAAAATTTAAACTCAAAATGGGAAATTTGCGTCAGTTTTAAAATAAGATTCAAAACCAAACATCCTAATTCTTGCGGAGAGTCATAGTGGATATTGCGCGGATTTACTACGAGCAAAGTTCAATTTAAATAATACCATGAAAAAAGAAACTTTGCAATAATGCAAATTCAAGAACAGAACAATCGCTAAGTGATTTAGCTTTACTTGACAAAAATCGATCTGGCTCGATTGACACTCTAACTGTAACTACCTTTCCCCCGATTTCAAACCTAACTAACTTTACTCCCGCAATCAACTCCCATTTTCAAAAGTAACATAAGAAACATGAAACATTAATTTACGTTGAAACAGTTTCATATTAATTATTGCACATCTTAATTTTAAAAATATGCATTCGTCCGTAACAACCCTACATTTCTCTCTCGAGTTTCCAAGTAACAAACAAAGGTATCATTTGATCGCGATCTGTACCGACACAATTACTTATTAAGCTAGTGACATTTTCCATTATGAATCGGCTCATACGAAATTCCAATGATTCGTTATGCCCCTTCAGTAAAGAGTTTTTAAGCGTGCACCTGCTACTCACCCCCAACATGTGTTTTACAACTCTAGACAATCAGTTACAAACGATCCCAAATTCCTTACACAAAATATATGAATGAAATATTTTAAAACATTGGCATATTACGACTTATTATCAATACATTAAAAATCCACTAATTATCTTTCTATCGCGGTAACAATGGCGACTTGACAAATGTTCATTACAATAATAAAATTTCTGCGGTATGCTACCTACACTTTTTTAGAAAGCACGCGTTTATTACGAGTAGAAAGTGCACTAAAAAGGAGAAAATATTTTTTTTTTGCACCAAAATGTTATCCAAAATCTTTACTACTAAAAATAAAAGCGTGGAGCGCTCATATTATAAACATAACGGAGAGAAATGAATTAACAGCCTCACGCTTTTATTTTTAGTAGTAAAGATTTTTGATCATATATTAGTGGAAAGAAAAAAATTAGTTTCTCCTTTTTAGTGAACTTTCTACTCGTAAATAAAAGCGTGCTCTTTAAAAAAGTTTCTTTTTTTATAGTATTATCTTCTACTTTCTACTCTTGTCAAATATTTAAATCTATTTATCGACCATGCTATACCTATTCTTTTAAATTCAAAGTCATTCATAATTTGTTTAAAATACGATTGTGTTGTCGCTTGAATGTCGGTGGTGATTTGTACTTTGTAGTTTCATTTCTTTTCAGGAAAATAAATATAAAAAACCTGTTTTAGAAAAGTTTTTCACATGGTTAGTCGTCAATCTCATTAAATAATAGTAAATTTTGGTGGGTTAATTTGTGTTTTGGAGGTGCTTCGACGTTGTGTGATCTTATTTTTTTAATATTTGCTGATAATATATTTTGTTTAATTTGAATTTTGTAAAAATTTTGCGATATTTTGTGTATATAGGTTTTTTATCGGTTCAATGTTTGTTTCGTTAAGTAGCTGTTCAATGTTGGTGTATCTGTCTGCATTTGTAATTAATCTAAGGCACTTGTTTTGAAATAATTGCAATTTTTTGTGGTGGCATTACACCATGCTGGTGCAACGCATGTTATTGTTGGCCTGATGATGGTGGTATATATGAGTTTCTTATTTAATGTGGATGTTGCTCTGTGTTTCATTATTGGGTATATGGTCTTCATCGTGGTGTATGCTTTTTGCGGTGATTTTGAAACGTGTGCTCTATGGTTCAGTCTTACGTCCAGTCATGCCAAGATACTTGACAGTTTTCGTGGGAAAGATAGTGTGATTGTTAACTACTAAGGGTGTGAATATTTTGTTGTTAGTGAATTTTTTTGTGAATATTATTTGTTCTGTTTTATTGGGTTTTACGCCTATTTTCCACTTATTAAAGTATTTACCTAGTAATGAAAATGTAAGCGGTCACCATTATCAAACATAATAAAATACTTATCTTTTTTTGGGGTTTTTAATGGTGTACTTTAAATTATACAATCTAAACGTTTCGATAACACTTACAGTTATCTTCGTCAGTAGTAAAATATATTAAAATTGTTAAAAATGTTGTGAGCAATTTTGTCAAAGTTGAAAAATTAAAACATAAACATCAGGCTGCTATTAATATTGCAGTTTGAGAAACGTATAAAGCCAACTATAGAATTAAATTATAGTAAAAAAGAACTAGGTCATTAAAAATTAAATACTGTTAAACTGTCTTAAAGATGACAAATCAGAACACCCTCTAACGGCGAAGGCTAAAATGAAAAATGTCAACCAAAAAACATATTTCACAAAATTTAATCAAGTTATGATGTAAGTGTAAAGTTGTGAAAAATTTCAATTTCAAAATGATAGAAGCATTCACAAACATGAACATGACATCAAATAAAATAGTCCAATTAAATCTAGTAAAGAGGTATCTTTGTCGATAATTTCAAGTGTGAAATGCATTATGCAGAACCTTTTTTGGAATTTTTTTAATTTTAACCTTAATCTCAACTACTTACGTTAAATTATAGTGCTGTGGTAATTTCACATATAATTGGTAAAGCATTTACTTCAAGGTCTAGGAAAACCACAGCAAAAAATCCTAGACATACCAAAAGTCAAAATTAAAATAAAATCAAGACGTATCATTCTGGCTTTTTTTAAACGGAGATTTTCCTCTTGTCTATTAAAATTATTAGGGTGTTTATATATCTCAATAGCTTCACGTTGTGAACGAACAGTTTGCCTTGACAATATTTCCATATTGTCAAATTGAATGTCATGATTTAGATTATTCAAGGCACGGTCAGCCACCGCAGACTTCTCTGGTTAACCTAATCTGCAAAATCTCATATGTTCTTTACGTCTTATATCAAAGCTACATTTTGTGGTTCCAATGGATACTTTTCCTCATGAACAAGATAACACTCCAAAAGATGATAATGAGTTTGAAACATCGTTAGGTGGTTTTAAATGTTCTTTAATTTTTCGTGTAGGTTTAAAAATGTTCCTAATGCCATAATCAATCAGGATTTTTTCAATTCTAGCATTAACTATAAAAGGAAGAAAAGCAGTAGCAACATTAAGAACTGGTTTTTCTTTAAGGTTACGTCTAGAAGGTAATACCATTATTAATATCTGTAAGCGAATATCCATTATCCTGTAAGGATTTTGTTAAATATTTATATTAATCCTTCAAAAATTTAGGGTCACAAATTCGTTTTGCTCGATCAACTGAAGATTTAATTACACCAATTTTTTGACGTGGATGGTGGTTGGATAATTTATTATTATTTTTAGATACTAATATTGTAGGTAGCGGACCGCGAAAATTTTACTATTGTAATAAACATTTGTCAAATCGCCATTGTTACCGCGATAGAAAAGAAAATTAGTGGATTTTTAATGTGTTGATAATACGTCGCAATTTGCTAATGTTTTCAAAATATTTTGATGATATACTTTTATGTAAGAAAGGCGAGAATGTATGTAACTAATATTTAGCTTGGGTTGTAAAACACATGCTGGGGTGTGAGTAGCAGGTGAACGCTTAAAACTGCTTTACTGAAGGGGCGTAACAATCATTGGAATTTCTTATGCGCCGATTCGTAATGTAAAAATGTCACTAGTTAGTAAGTAATTGTGTCGGTACAGACCGCAATCAAAACATATCTTTGTTTGTTAATTGTAAACTAGAGAGCTAAAGGAAGAGTTGTTACGGACGAATACATATTTTTAAAATTAAGATGTGCAATAATGAATATGAAACTGTTCTAACGTAAATTATTGATTTTTTATTACTTTTGAAAAATGGGGGTTGATTGAGAAGAGATAGTTAGGTTTGAAATTGGGGGAAAGTTAGTTGCAGTTAGAGTGTCAATTGAATCAGATCGATGCATTGTAAACCGTTTGTCTTGAAAATATTTCGTGCGTGTACATTTTCTTTTGAATTAACCAACACTAATTTGTCTTTTCTTTCGTGAGTTATTTTTAATGTGTTTTTCGAAAATTAATCTATAAATAACAGTCACTCTTTTGAAGTTAAACCGCGTATGTTAACAATTTGTGTCTGTGATCAATTAAAGGAATATATATTCAAGTGTAAGTAGGTATTTTTGTATAAATTAAGGCAGGCAACAAATGATTCTACAAGCCTACATAACCTATTAAACATCGAGCATTTCCCTGCTAAGGTATCTTATTCACACGCAGGCTCCTTAAGCTAAAAGCTGTTAAAATAACAGACAACACAGGACTCCCTCTCGCTAGTATTGGTGTGAATTAACATTGTTGGTTGTTGTTTATATTTATATTTGTGTAGAGGTGAGGCGTGAACGAACGGGTACAGTATACCGCTCTGGTTATTAATTGTTATGTGCAATTGCCGAGTGTGTACATACTCCTGGACTCAAATGACCATTGAACACCTCGAAGGTGTGATCTAATTATAACTTACCCTTGTAAGGCTTTGTTTTAATGAGTTTTTTGTCAGCTTATTAAGTAGAATTGTTTGCCTTGCGAACTAATTTCTCTTTATATGCAATTGATTGTAACCTTTGATATGTATTTTGTGCTTTGGTAGTCCCAAAACAATTGTGTACGTGTAAATCCCTTGACTATTTTCTTTTGTCCTTGCCTTTACCTTATTATCACCTGTGCAATTTTACTGTTGTTGTATTGTATGTGTACCGTAATTGGATTTATTGTTTAATGTGCTTATCTACTTAAAGACCGGCATGATTGGTTTTAAAGGGCCACCTGTTTATTATTATGATTTTTATTTTGATTATTTATGACACAATTGTGGGTGTGACTACATGTGTTTTTTTTATTATTGTGTTTCTGTGTAAAACTGCTTTTTATCCATTTTCTCTTAATGTTATAATTTTGTACGCACTTCTACACTTCTTTAATGCTGTTTTGTTACATATTTAACCCTTTCATTGTTTTTGTTTGTTATTTGATTTATTGATGTACCTGTGCAATTACTTATTTATGAATAAAGTGGGTTTTATTGGCGGTTCTTTTCCACAATAGTATATTAACGGACTAAACCACCGCTGCGCAAAGCTCGTTGATGAGTAGTTTAATTTTTTTTACCTGTCCCTCATGATGCAACGTTTACCTCATCCAGCCTATCTAATTCAAATAGCACAACGTACCTACCACTACAAGGCCACTTCGTTTGATCAGATTTGGGGTTTGCGAGTAATTAAATATCCGATTTGTAAATAAATTCTAATGTTTTAATTATTGCAAGGAAAGTCAAAGTAAGGCAGGCAATTTATTTGAGTAATAGTAGCATTATTGTTAGTCAAGTCAAGATAAATCACTTAGCGATTGTTTTTGTTTATTGCAAATAAGTTCCAATTACACTTTTCAAGATAGGGTACCTGGGGGACGCTAAAATATGTCAAGAAATGGTAAACTTTCATTAGTTTGTTTTTCCATGGTAAACTGGATGCTAGTATGTACAGCATTTATAAAAACCAAAAACTCATGCAGTGCCTCTTCTCCATGTCTCACAAATAACAAATGTGTCATCTACATTTTTTAGTTATATTTTGTAACGCTAATGTTTAAAATTTTTTCATGTAAAAATTAGGTATAACAGAACTAAGGGGGCTACCCATTGCTACACCATCAATCTGTTCATAAAATTTACTATTCCACTGAAAATAAGTTGTAGTAAGTATATTCTTTGGAAAAAGATGATCAAGGTATTCAATAGTTTATTTTAGAGACACTTTTATAAAAAGTGAAACAACATCAAAACTGACCATTATGTCACCCTCTTCAATTTCGGAACTCTGCAATATAATGGGGTGTTTTATCTATACGAGGTTGTAATAAAAACATAAGATGTTTTGCAAGATTATGTGTAGGAGAACCAATTGCACTAACAAGAGGCCTTAAAGGAATATTAGGTTTGTGGATTTATGGTAAACCGTACAGTTTTGGTGAAATATCTTCAGGGTTAGTTAGTTTCTTTTTTATTTCTTCAGCAATAGATGATAATTTAATAAGTTTGTTAGTTTTTAAAAGAAACTTTTTTTGTAGGATCTTTTGGTATTTCACAATATGTCTCTGGTTCCAACAGTTGTTCTATTTTAATTTTATAATCGTTCATATTTAATGTAACAGTTGCATTACCTTTATTTGATATTAATATTATTGTATCTTCATTACGTTTAAAATCAAGTAAAGCACGTCGTTGACGAAAGGATACGTTGCTCTTTTTCATCGTTAGCCTTCGGCCGTTAGAGGGTGTTATGATTTATCATCTTTAAGGCAGTTTAACTATATTTAATACTCTTTACTAAAATTGAATTTTATAGTTGGCTTTATACGCTTATCAAACTGTTATGTTAAAAGCAGGCTTATGTTTATGTTTTAATTTTTCAACTTTCATAAAAAATTTTAATAGATAATTTTACTACTACCGAAGATAACTGTAAGTGTTATCGAAACGTTTACATTGGATAACTTTAAGATTCAAATATACCATTAAAATACCCAAAAAAAGATAAGTATTTCAGAACGTTTAAGGTTTCATGTCAGATAGAGGTTAACAGACATCTAGATGATAACTTGAAATTCTAAAGTCGTCCGCTTCTATAATAATATCGATAATACAGTTTAAGCATTTTTAATCATATTTGTTTAGTTTTTACACTTATTTCGCTTTACATTGAAAAACTATAGGGAAAAGTTATGTAAAACTAAATTTGTTTAAAAATATATTTACACATTTTTTTATAAAATTAATCATTATTCAGATACTAAAAAAAATGAAATAACACTTAAATTCTACATTTCGGAAATCAAAGAATCAAAAAATTGCATAGAACATAATTAAACTATGTAATTACGGTCTGTATACTGGTATTTTTATATCTTTGAAATATACTGCTGTTTCAGAAATATTTGATACGAATTAACACCAGCTCCTAACAAACCCCCCTCACCGCAGCAGAATTCCTCCCAAAACCTAATCAGCTCCAGTAGAAATGAAAACAAGCTTAAATACAAAATGTTAAGTACGTACGTGTTTTCGTTCTCGTGAGTTAACATTCACCAACATATCTACATACACACACACGCGAGCGCCCTCGCGCACGAAGACTGGCACGTTCACGCGCACACCACACGCACTCGCGTAGATATATAGGGGGGTTCGAGACCCAAGGTCAATCGTTACGGTAAATTTACCTTGTATAGTAAGGCGAGATCTAACCCAAATCAAAGCTAATCGTCCCTCTGGTGGTGAGAAGTCAAAGCTCTTCTAATTTTTAAGGACAAACATTTGGCTGAAGTTTAACTTTCAAGCTCTTCAAGGTCAAAATGTCAAAGTCAAAATTTTAACCTAAAAATAGAACTTTCAAGGTCATTATATTAAAATTCTTAGAAATCTGAAAATAGAATCAGTTCATGGAACTTTTTTTTCAAGGTTAGTGGTTTCAAGGATGCAGATTTATGATAAAAGGTTTCGTTTGGTGCGCATGATCCTGTAAATGGAAACTTTTTATTAGCAGAAATTACAAAATCAGTACGTACGATAGGAAGAGAAAGTAATGAAAGATATTAAGTATAGACGAGAGAAAGAAGAGGCTGGATCAGTTCATAAAGAAAATGAAAGAAGTAAAACTAGATTTAGAGTTGTATGAAATGAATAGGAAAATGAAGCCGCTTTGGGTTAGCAAGGCATCAAAGACAAAATTATAGAGCATGAGTAATTTTCAAATCTTTAATGTAGATAGATTATGTACGTAAGAAATTGTGTATTTAGAATGAAATATGCATGAAAGGTAGAAAAGTACAATATTAGTGAAAACTAACTGGTAATATTAATTACAAAGAAGAGGCTGGATGAATTAATAAACAGAATTAAAGAATTAAAAGTAGATTTCGAGTTGTTTAAGGATAAATAATTACTTGCACACAACTTAACCAAAGAATTTAGACTTTGCTATAATAGAACACAATTGAAATTGATAATATTTTTGCATCATCCGCAAACAATAATTTACCACAAGATAATTTCTGGTAAATCATTAATAAATATTAAAAACAACAACGGTCCAACGTTGGAGAATTGTGGTATTCTTGAAGTAACATTAATACAATCGGACTTAAAATGTTTGTACGTAACATATTGTATACGATTATTCAGGTATGATTTAAACAATAGTAAAAGATTATTGCTAAATCAAGTTATAAAGTTCGGTAATAATAATACTGTGTGAGTTACGGTCGAAGGCCTTGGAAATGTCTGTATAAATAGTATCTACCTGACTTTGTAAGTCGTAATGTTTTGATATTGGTTGAGAAAAACAGGCCAAATTTGTAGTTGTGGATCGGTGTTCTACAAATCCATGTTGTTCTAAAAAAATGTATCTTTTTATTTTTGGATAGATAAGTTCATATAAAACTATTTCGAAGACTTTGCCAAGATTGTTTAATATACAGATTGGTCTATAATTAGAAATTTCGCTTGCATCATTAGTTTTAAAAATAAGGCAAATATTTGCTGTCTTCCATAAGTACGGAAATGCGCATGTTTTCAATGCTTTATTAAAAATAATACACAGTGGCTTTGCAAAGATAGTGCTAAAACGTTTAACAAAGTACGTGGGTATCTGATCAGGCCCAGATGTTGCCTATTTTAAATTTGTTGATTGCTGAAATAATCACTTCTTCAGAAATTTCTGGTATATTTATAACAGGCATATTATACGCATAGAAATTATAATGCAAGTCTTTAGAATTTTCGGGTAGATATACGGAACTGAAGTACATTTTAAATGCATTGACAATACTTTCTGGTGACTCATTACTAGTGTTATTAAAAATTATTTTAGCAGCAATACGAGATAGATTCTTTCTTGCATTAGCAAAATTCCAAAATGCTTTTACGTCACTGTCTATAGCATTTTCTGAACAAAACATAAATGAATTATATGCAAACTTAATTTACTGTTTAATTGACTTTCTTAACTGTTTATACGCAAGCAGGTCGGCTTCAAAATTATATTTTTTATACCGTTGCAAACATTTGGTTTTCATTCTAATATTTTTTTTGATTTCTGTTGTAAATCATGCAAGATAGTTGCTTTTAAAGGTTTAGCTCGTGCTTACATATCAAAACCAAATTTTCATAGCTGTACAGTATTGAACAATGATATGCTTATCATTCAAACGTATAAACTAGAAGTATATTTAAATAAACCTACATATGCAGGATTCAGTGTTTAGACGTTTCCAAAACTTTTTTATACAGTTTTGATTATGCTTACACGCTACCTAAGTTTCCTAATAATATATATATCTATGAATGAATTAAACAAAGCATTGATAAATTTGATAAGTGCGATTATAGTCCTGCCAATATTTTCGGAATTCCCTTAGCAAATAAGAAAGTTCTAGGCTTAATGAAAGATGAAAGGCATGATAAAGTTATGCTAGAATTTGTAGGACTTCGTGAACAATTGTATGCTTACACTGTTGAACAAATTGTAAAAAAATCCTAGGGTTCTACCCAAGCAAGCGTCAAACAGATCACGATAAATGATTATAAACATGTTTTGTTTGATGGCAACGTAATAAAGCGGTATCAACATTTGATAAGGTCAAACAAACAGGATGTGTTTATAATCAAACTGAATAAAGCAATACTTAAATCTTACGATGATAAACGACTAGTAAAATTTCGCCGATACTAGACCTTGGGGATACAACTTTACATAGCATTTTATATTCCTCTTCTGTTTCAGAAAACAATTTTATCATTATGAGTAGTCTTGAAATCAAATTGCATGAAGAACTATGGTATAGTAGTGATCAAATCTACAGAAAGTACCTGAAGCGTTCTTTGATGCGGAAGTGCTCCTCTGAAAGCTCTTTACTTGTGCTGAATATATTACAACATACTGTTATTTCTGATGAGTGTTTTAACTGTGTGTTATAAATTCAAAGTGTACAAATGAAGTTATTGTTAAGACATTATCTGATAAAAGAATTAAATTAGATAATACCATTAAAAGTTTTATAAAATTTGTGTTAATAAAGGTTACGATTTATTAACTTTTAATGAAGTAGATAGGATCCTAGACGATATGAATTTACTTGGGGTCATGCCACTTAAAATGTATGTACACAATTTATTATGGGGTGATCGTTCATTGTGTATGCAGGCAAATGTTAATTATAGCTTAGAAAATATTAATTTTGCTTATAAAGACACTATTCATTATAACTGAATGTACTGAGAAAGCAGAATATTATGCTAATTACAAGTACCTCGATATTTTGATTGAAATATTATTAGAACGAAACAGCTGTAAGTTTCACAAAATTTACAGCTGTATATTAGAATAGATTCGTAAAGGTTAAACAAATACAAATGCTTGGGAAGGACATTTACCATTCTCACCGCCAGAGGGACGATTAACCTTGATTTGGGTTAGAACCCGCCTTACTATACAGGTAACAATTCACCGTAACAGATGACATTGGGTCTAACCCCCCCCCCCCCCCTCATACATCTACTCACGACACACATAAAAACACACGCATGGTCAATCTTGGCAAAACTTTGCCAAACGTTGTAAAATAAGCAAATAAATCGATTTAGCGATAGTGAAAAAAAAGTCGATTGCGGAATCTTCTATACCTACATATGTATATGTAGCTTGGAACGTAAAAATTGAGGTCAAAACAACTGTCAAGCAAAGGTTATGTACTGTCACTCTGATATAGACATAAGTGAGTTACGCTAATAATCTACAGTGTTGACGGTAGCCATGGAAATTTATATAAATTGCGCTCGTCTTAAACCTCTGAGATTGAAATGCCTGTCAACCAAAGGTTACGTACTGTGACTAATAGATGCATACGTGGGTTGTGCTAATAATTTGCAGTACTTGTAGTAACTAGGAAAATTCATATAAATAGCGTTTGATTTAAAAACTTAAAAAAAACAAATTTGGTTAATTTAGTTAGCCAAGGAGTGAGACAGGTAGAAAGTTTCTGTTGATTGCGCAACTAGAGTACATAGGCTACCAAATAGCGGAAACCCGTACTCAATAGGTAGTCTAAGAGCTAAGTTATATCTTGTATGGGAGACAGGCAAGCGAAAAATTGAGAACCGAAGCGCTTTCCAAGTTTTTGTGGGTTGTAACGGGTGGCAATCTTTGTGAATGTCTATGGCTCCTTTATAATACCGCACGATTGTGACTAGGAGGCTTTAACCCAGCACAATCTATAAAATATAACCCAGCAGCTAGCGGAATAATTATAGCACTTTGTATGCGTGGTCCAAACGATTTATTATTATTATATCTACGTTGGTAAGAGTAAGACATTTTAATGATTATAGTAGGCTCCATGAATTCTCTAAAATACAACCCTGAAAATTCAAAAAGGAGGTAGAGAAGAAAAATTTTAATTAGCTCATATATAAAACACAGATGAATCAAAACAAGAAAATTAAGTATTCAGTAATTAAAATCCGTTTATTTCACAAACATATAAAGAACAAATCAAATTTTAAATTATTCAAATTATTGTTTTATTTAATAAGACTCAAATTAATGTAAACTATAGATTTCTACCACGAATGTAAATTAATAAAACGAGAATAATTTGTTATTTGGAAATATTGTTTACTAGACGCAATAATTATAAGTAAAACTAAAAAGAACGTAGACTGTTGAGTTTAAGTGGTGTAAAATGTTTTACCGTAAATGCACCGATCTTTATGTGAAATTAGCTGTATTTCCAGTTGATAGTAAAAAAACACGTGCTGGTGGCGCAGTCTGTACCCTAAATGAAAGGTAAATACAAATAAATTACAATTTACATTAAAGTTCTTCATACATAGTTCTAACTGACGTTAAGACACCAACGGGCAGTTAGAACATTAACGTTACAAGAGTCACTGATACACCTTGTCAATGTAAATTAACAGATCAAGTAAACAATGGTTATTATACGTAAGTTACGCACGCATATAAATTAGAAGATATACAAGCAAGTAAATGTTATATATAGAATTGGTTCATTTAAAAACTCTCAGTATTGTAAATAACCGTACAACTGATACAACTAAGTAGTTCAATTGAAATCATAATGTTCAACATAATAGCTACACAATGCCCACTTGTCCAAAAAGGCAGCAAATTGGTGTATACTATTAAATATCATAAACCGATTGCTTCGAAAACCAGTTGAAATAACTATGATCGTAGATTAACCTGTTTCGATGCCTGCAATGAAAGAAATGAAAGTCACAGGTGTACCAGTAGTATGTAAATAATGGAGTTTATATTTACACTAAGTGAGCTTGAGTGTAGATTACACGTGACCAGGTAATTTCAGCGAGAATCGTTTAAATTATTTTCCAAAGGAGTCACAATGATGTGACCAGAATGTTGATATCATCAGTAGTACAAAGTGGTACAGAAAAGTCTCGAAAAGGAAAGGTAAAACTAAAAGCAAAAGTCGTAAAACAATTCCAGATATAAGTTTGATGTGTAATTAAAGAAATGTATACAACTAATTTGCTTACCACATTGAATACATATATGTTTATATGAAAAACTTTATTTCCAAGAAATATTTAACTTGTAGAAATAGGTATACAGCGGTCCTTATTCAATATAAATAGTGCGTTGGATTATATCCCGATTAACTTGGGCTTTTATTATATACTGGTCACCTGATACTGACAGGAGTAATTTCTCTGAGCATATATAAACTGTGAATAATAGTGATTGCTAGGGCTCACGTAATTCGATTTTTTTAGTAAATGTGGTCCTGAACATGCTAAGTTTAACCTGCCTTGTGCCTTGTGTATTACACCAAATACATGCTAAAGTCCCTCAAAATACAATCTCGTTACACAAGCTATAGATATGATTAGTGAACAGATAAAAACTTATTAAGATATAACGGAAGTTACACAATCTAACAATAGCAGATAATCTAAAAAAATAACCAGTCATTGTGATAAAATTTCAATTGTGTTTACGATCATTAAGTACCCCCTTATTGATAAACGTCTGATATTCAAAATTTGATATATTATATTTATCAATATTTAATACAAAAAAGAAACCCAGTTAAAACAGTTAATGACACGTGTGGTTGGCTCAAAAGTGTTTTTCGATATTCGACTTTCCTAGATATTCGTCGTAGATTGATTAGAGATGGACCCCTTGTTAAAATCAATAAGGTCAAAAGTTTGTGAGAAGACTTGTTGTAACTAAGACCATAGAACACGCAAAATTAGGAAAGAAAATAAAATACTGCACTAAATCATATTTAACGATGTAGAGAAGGTAATCGTATTCATAATGAATATGAATAAAATGCTACATGTCCATTCCATACATTTCTTTATATCATAATTATTTTGGTTTGAAGAAAATTAATAGTTTAATTAATTGATTATTTAAGTAGTTAATTAATTATTTAATTAAAAAAAACAATGGTTTGGTTATCACTATTCCAAAATAATAAATGAGATCAAAAGACAACAGCAAATGGTGTTATTTTATTTAATTATAATGGTATAAATAAATTAGCAGTATACTTTCAACTAAGGCAGTTACAGATACGAAAGTGACAATAGAATCCTTTAAAAATTAAAATAAATCAAAGGTAACTAAAAATTAGAAACTCAAAATGTGAAAATTGCGTCAGCTGTACTAAACGATTCAGAACCAAACAAACACCTTACTTCTTGCTTATAGCCATGGTAGGTACTGCGAGGATTTATTACGAGCAAAATTCAATTTAAACAATGTGTTACATTCGTTACTTTTGCTGTACGATTAAGTAAATTTTTGCGATCTATTAAAATTAACGGATTACTCGTAGATCTTTGAACTTTCTATTTTTCTAAAAATAATGACATTTCTCTGTAGTTTCTTGAATATATTACGCTTCACAATTAAAAAAATTTCTGTAGTGGTTGGGTAAACTTTTTGAGGTCACTTATAAGGTATATTTCAACTTCATGTGTTGGGAGTACACTGGTTTATATCAGTTTGAATTCCGGATATTTGACTTTTACTCTCTTTTCCTGTCTGTTGGTTGACGAAAGAAAAGCCATTTTGTTGTTTCCTGAAAGAAAAATGTAAATTGCTGAACTTTATTTAGCCCATCGATGATTATCGGTTTTATAACATTTTTCTGAATTTTGTGCTGAATCGCTATAATTAGTGGGTACAAACGATTTATATCGGATACATATAGGAAATACTAAAAGCAGACAATCTATCTGGTTCGATTTAAGAACTAAATCCATTAAGAAGATCATTAAAGCAATTAGCTAAAGGGGTTAGACTTAACCTCACAAATTTCTCTATAACCACGAAGTTGTTTTTACACTTTAGATTCGTTGGGGAAAGCAATTACTATTTAACTGTTCGAGACAGTCATCAGCTGTTTTCATACTCGTACTGAATTCATTTCTGAATGTTACAATTAATACTTTTCTGATTCTCTACCTCATTGAAGAAGTACTTTTTGTACGTCATATAGTATACTTTTCGTACGCCATCTAAATATACTTGTATGAAATGTAAATATGGATATAGGTACGCTGTAATACATTTGTATATAATTCCTACATAGTTGTACATACCGGCATTTGGCTGATGAAGTGTGTTACTTATTACATAATTAGCAAGAAATCTGACTTCCAAGGGTGGAACACCTGTGAAATACTTGAAATTATAACTTTCCGACAGGCTGGGATATGAAAGATAAGTGATAAACCACTCCTATTCGGTGTCTTTGGATACCTTAATGCTTTGATTAATCTGTGCCCAATCCTATAAGTTGTATAGACCTATGTACATGTTTGTGACAAAACTTTAGTTGTTTTTTGCGCTTTTACATGAAATTGCTTTGGGTAAATTTTTGAGTATAAAAATTACCATGCGTATTGGTATTCTATGTATTTAAACACTGTTTTGTAAGAAACTGTGTAACTGGATGCATTCAGCTCAATAGATTCTAGCTAAAGATTTTATAAACCACCTGATTATTTCTGTTATATTTGTTTACTGCAAGTTATTCATAGCAATTGTATTATTACTATAATCTTTTATTCAATGCGCCTTTACAACTGGGGAATGCTTAAATTACCTGTTTACTGTATTTTATTAAAGACTATAAACCGATGTTTTAGCATAATTTAGCTTTGAAATTCTGTATATTATTTTGCCATTTTTGGATGTAAATTTAACTTGATTTCATTATCTAAATTCTAGTATTAGACTCTTTGGGTGGCTTACTATATTGTGTACTTAAGAGCACCAATATTCTATCGGTATTTGAGTAACACAATTGAATTAATTATTTGTTTAGGGAATTATCTCCCTTTTACTTTAGGGGGAATATAAATTAAATTAGATGTAGGTATGTGTACATACAAATGCAAACTATATACTGCCATTATTTGTAATTAATATACCGCTTTTGTTTTGGGGTTGCTTTACTACTTTTCCTAGCGCTCAGATCCTTTCATATATTCGTTGCTTGGCTAGAAAAGTGGCAAATGGTCTATTTATCTAGGGCTGGCTGATTTATTGTTCTAGCTGGCGCCCTCTCTTCTCTTTAAGCTTACAGATACCATCTGCATCACTGTAGAAGCCCTCCACCTCTACCGTGACCGAGCTCCCGGCAGTCCTATGGTCCGTTATGGTAAGTTTTGGGTACAAAGTTGAAATTTGCACGTAACAAATGATAAACTAATCTCAATTGTAAAACATTATGCCACACTTGAAAATGTTTGCAATATAAACGATCTAATCAAAACACTAACAACGATACCTTACAAAAATGTTTTGAAATTGGTATCAACATAAACATCACTTTCGTGTGTTCCTTATGTGTGCAATTGCAAAGTGATAAATAATTTGATATATTAATTCAACTGTGAATTATTTGATATTATTTGATAGAAGTAAGATAAACTTGCTTGACATTAATAATTCCATTAGTAATGCCAATTTAAACAAGCATGGAATTCATTTAAACAAGGCAAGAAAACGGGAAAACTTAAACTGTGTGACATTCAATCAATTTAAAAACAGCTTTCCACGTGAATCCTGTCATCATCTTGTATATTGTAGCATTGATTCACGCTTTATAAATAAAGATAATTTTGCATAAATTAAGCTACTAAATAGTAGTTTCACGGATAAACATGTTTTAAAAGAATATTCACAACCTACTAGTAGTAGTACACAGTACTCTCCCACAAAGTTGTCGAAAGAACTAGATTTGTATCAATTTTCATCTTTTTTAGATTAAACCCCTTGTTTTACTGTGGCGCATCTCAGTGTTCAAGGATTAAACAATCAAATATTAGATATAGAAGTGTTTTTACAAAATTTTAACAGTCAATGTAATTTGTATTGCAGAACACTGGCTCATTTTGCACTACAAAAAGATATTACTAAGATTTATGCCTTCTTTCGATCCTTTCACGTAAGGGGCGGAGTTCTCATTCTTGTCAAAAATAATTTAAAAAACGCTGCAAATTGTATCAATACTTCCACATCAAAAATTTAAATTATGCTGTCAAAATGACATTTACGCTATTTGTTGTACAGAAAAATTATAGGGACAAAAATACTCACAATTAGATTAATATCATTTAATTTATACCCACTTAAATGCCATAAATATGGAATGGATAAATTTAATACAACAGTATTGCCAAAACCTGGTTGCGTATATGCCTAGACCATTAACATTCCTGATAGAGAGATTAAATTTGTTACTAAATTCTAAAATATAATTTGTTCGAATTTATTTTTAAACTGACTCACCGTCAAAATATTTTAACCTCTCTTCGATAAATCGTGTTCACACTAAGTTCGAGATATTAGCAAAAAAATCATAAATTTTAAAAATCGTTTTCTTGTAAATAACTCGAAAACTATTAACTTAAAAAAAATTGCAAGAATTCTTTTCGATCAGAAATTTGATTTTCTATATAATACCAAAATTAAAAAAAAATCGTGTTGACTGGTACCAAAATCTATTTTTTTGTAAATATTTCGAAAATGACAAAATTTTCGAAAAAATTGCCAAAACACTTTTTGTGAGAAATTTTATTTCCTATCTAATGGTCTTTTTGAATATGTTAAGTTGTTCCGGAGATATTTTTAAAATTAGGAAAAACCAGTTTTTTAAAGTGACCGTTTTTTGCTAATGTATTGTAAACCGTTTGTCGTACAGAAAAATTATAGGGATAAAAAATACTCACAATTATATTACTAATTACATATTAAAAGTAAAAAAATAAAAAAAATAAAAGTTTGCAAAAGGGGTACTTATCACCCAATTTTACCCTTTCTCCCCATGTGACCCCAAAACAATCAGTAGCTTATGGGTAGTTGACGTCTAGTGGTCAAATTCACACACACACAATTTCGCACCTTGACACGCACACGCACACGCACACTACACACACACACACGCACAGCATCGCACCACACGCACACGCACAGCACACCACACGCACACGCACACCACACACACACACACACTACACACACACACAATAACTTGAAACTATTAACTTAAAATAAATGTACAAGAATTCTTTTGGATCAGAAATTTGATTTTCTATATAATGCCAAAATAAAAAATCGTGTTGACGGGTACCAAAATCAATTTTTTAAATATTTCGAAAATGACAAAATTTTGGAAAAATTTCAAAAACACTTTGTGAAATTTTATTTCCCATCTAATAGTCTTTTCACTTTTGAATAAGTTAAGTATTCCGGAGATATTTACCCCTTTGCCCATATCCCATTGACCCCAATCAGTCCCTTTGGGTAGTTGACATATATAGTGTGCCAAATTTCAAGTTGACATATTAAGTCCTTCGAAAGTTATGGAGTACATACACACACACACACACGCACGCACGCACGCACGCACGCACGCACGCACGCGCACGCACCGTTTCAAGTCGCTGAGATCACTCGCACAAGCACACGCACACGCGCACCCGCAATAGCACGCACACGTAAAAGATTACGTTTACGCACACGGCACACGCACATTGACCAAAAATATATTATTTGCACTAAGAGAACAAGAATGTGTGTATATCTGTCGTCTAAAGAAATTGTGCACCGATTTGTTGAAAATGAAGGTGGAATGAATATTAATGATTTTATTCCAGCAAGGAAGCTTATATACCACCAAAACGTATTATTTTGTCAAACGTACCATGCATACCACTTTGTATTATTGAAGAAGGACTAAAGAGAGCTAATTTACATTTAGTTTCACCAATATCTTTTATTGGTGGTATAATCGACGTGGGAGAGTACCTTCACGTTTATAGCTTCAGAAGGAAAGTAATTATTGTAAATGAAGAGAAACACTCAGCGGGAACCGAATTCAATAGTAGTTGACTTCGAATCGGAAGAATAAGAACTAAAAAATTATGTTCCTGAACAATTACGGAATAAGGTCAAAAGCCCCAATCAAATGCAACAACCACTCAAAAAAGTTCAAAAAACCTCGCAACAAAAAACAAAGAACCGCAATTACAGAAAAAAGAGGAAAAATAAAGAAACCAAGATGACCAACGAATTAAAAGGAAAGTGGAAAACCGAAAACAATGTAAAAACCCAAAAACGGCCAATCCACAAAAAAAGAGAAAAAATGAGAAAGCCCAGAATAAGCCTACGATGAAATGCTATTAAAGAAAACAATAGGTTTTTTTAAATCAATAAGGATTTCAACAAATAAAGGGATAAAAAAATTGAGAAAAAGTTCACAGACAATTCGATACCAATTTTAATAAAGGAAATATACCATTTTTAAATCAATAAAAAATCAAAAGACTAATTTCAAAAAAAGAGGAAAAAATACCCCCAAAAATAGTGGGATACAACCAAATGCAATAACGAAAGAAACAAATTTTTAGTTTTCCCAAAAATCAAGTATTATTTTAAAAAAAAAAAAAAGTGGAAACAAATAAAAAATAAAAATGAAAATTAAAACCTGAAAACTTAAACCGGAACAAAATGGCAAATTTTTATTTTTTAAATTAACCAGGAAATTTTTCAAGAATCAATAGTCCAAACCAGGGAATTAATGAAAAATGACTTTTTATTAAATGTTTAATGTACAGTGGAACAAATGATAAAAAAGTCTTAATTTAAAAATAACCACCAAAAATGGGCAGAATTCGTGAAAGAATACTAACATTAAACCAAAATGGAATTATGGAAGATAGGCCTAAAGAGTAAAACAAGGGTAATAAAATTTTACTTAGATTTCAATGTTTAAAAAGGAAGTTTCTTAAACTTTCGCAATTAAACCCTCCACTGTAGTTTTAATAACAATACCTTTAATAAAGATTAAGGCGTTTAAAAATTTTTCTACATGATGTTTGGCCCTTTAAAAAAAATTTTACTTTTCTTCAAATTATGATAGTTATAATTTAAAAATTAATTGAGCCTTTTAGGATTCTTTGAAAATGTTTTCGAAGGCGAGTACCCTTCATTTTGAAAAAATTTTTAATACCCTTAAAAATTTAATATATTTACTAGAAAAAAAATTTTTTGAACTTAATATTTCAAAATTGGACAAAAAAGACCCAAAACACTTTGGTAAAATTTAAAATAAACTTTAAAACAAAAACTTTATAAGAAAAAAGGAAATTTTTTGAACAACAGCAAAACCAAACGACAAACCCAAAATAATCAAAAAAAGCCTTCAAATAAAAGAGGTTTGGGAAAGACAAACTTTAAAAAAACGAAAAATTTACGAACAAAGAGACGCAAACCTAACCGCAAACCTTCCCTTTAAAACAAAAATTTAAGATTACAAATTACGGATAACCTAGATGAACCCTTTAACCTTCCTCTCTATAAAAGCCGCAAAATAGAGGCAACACAAAAGGTCATACTTTTAAAAAAAAAGAAATTACAGAAGTCACAAAGTGTACGGAAATTAGATAAAGACTTAAAGCCGTTCCCTCTCAAAAAAGGGGGGGAAAGATGGATAATAAAAGTTTTAACACGTTTTAAAAAAATTTGCAATTTACCTAAGTCCAAATGTTTGGACAAAAATGATCAGATCAATGACAAAGCAAACAACCTATTCCGAAAAAGGTGATTTAAGGCATTATAATTGGAGACCAAAATTTTTTTAAAACGGCATAAAAATTTACAAATTACTTAAGGATTTCTTCAAATTGTTCATGTAAGAATGAAGAGAATATTACACCGTTAACAAAATCATTTTTTCAAATCGAGAAATCTTTTACCCAAAATCCCAAAAAAGGTTTACGGAGTTTCCTATCGTTTCTGTTTTGTGTTTTAGAAACTTTATCAATGCCAAAACAATCATAAAAAGCGTTTTCAATACGATAAATTGTTGTTAACAAGCGAAATCCCAATACAAAGATATAAAGGTTGCCTTTAGGTTCTTTATTCCGGCATTAGGTTCCACATTACAACAGAACGGGATCCTCAATGAAAACAAAAGTGGTGGCGCCGTTGAACATTCCTACATTCCAAAAAACTGTTTTAAAGTCTTGAAAAAAGAAAACGCGAAAAACATTCAAACTAAAAAGAAAAAACTATTCGGAAGGGAGGGGAAAAACAAATATGGCCGGGATTCAATACCAATGCTCCAAAATTTGGAAAAGTTCCGCCAAGAAAAGGACGCATTTAATTCAGGAACTAAAGGAAAAGTTAAAGAAAACAAGTGGAAAGAAAAAATATTCCGGTAACAAAAGAATTGAATTCAATTGCCCAAAAATAACGTTCCGTTTTGCCGTAAAGGAATATTAAAAAGCCCAAATTAGTGGGATTAAAAACAATTTAAGGAAAATTTTAATTTTACCGGGTGGGAATGGTTTTCAACGAACAAGATTAAAGGTTTCCATTTCTAAGGAATTATTTTAACAAAAGTAAAATAAAAAACTTAAAACAATAAAATATCCAACAAAGGACTTTTGGGAGGGAACAACCCGAAAAGCGGTGAGGTTTCAATTTGTCAACCCTTAGAAAATGATTCCTTAATTAATGAAAAAATTTCCCAAAGGCAAAACTTAAAAAACCCAACAAGGTAGTTAATTCCGGAAGAAAACCAGCGTTTGAAAGTTGGCACTGGACAAAAAATACATTTATAAAACAAATAAGGGAGTAGAAAAAATTGGAAAAATTGCAACCAACACGTGGAAATTTGTAAAACACACCAAAGGAAAAGGATTTCAAAAAAACAAAGGAAACTAAAAATAATTGAACCAGTAAAGACATTATCCCTGAAAGTCAAAGAGGATTGAAAAGTTAAAAAAATGAAAAACAACAGAAATGGTATGGTCCAAAAAAGGAAACATGGCAATAAAAATAAATGGGCAAAAAAGAATTGGAAAGCATAAAGGCATGGGGTTTGCAAGGAAATTGGCAGACAGGTTTTTAAAAAATTGGATTGAAAAACCAACCATGCCCTTTTCCCAATAAAATGGAACCACATGGTAAAAAAATCCAAAAAAAAAAGCTCGGAATAAAAAGAATGGTCTTAATAACCGGGAATCGGCAGACAAGGTAAAGGGATATAAACCAACGAAGTTTTTGCAAAATGTTTAAGTGGGTAAAACAATTACAAAAATTCTTTTTGGAATTAAACAAGAATATTAAGGTTTTGAAAAAAAATGGAAACGATGGTATAGGTAAAAATATAAAAATTTAATATTTTAAAAAATTTATTAACAAAACAAAACACCAGAACAAAGGAAAACAAGAACAGCAGGAGAAGAAAAAGCAAAAAAAAGAAAATCGTGTTGACTGGTACCAAAATCTATATTTTTGTAAATATTTCGAAAATGCCAAAATTTTCGAAAAATTAAAACACTTTTGTGAGAAATTTTATTTCCTATCTAATGGTCTTTTGAATATGTTAAGTTGTTCCGGAGATATTTCTATAATTAGGAAAACCAGTTTTTAAAGTGACCGTTTTTGCTAATGTATTGTAAACCGTTTGTCGTACAGAAAAATTATAGGGATAAAAATACTCACAATTATATTACTAATTACATATTAAAAGTAAAAATAAAAAATAAAAGTTTGCAAAAGGTACTTATCACCCAATTTTACCCTTTCCTCCCCATTGACCCCAAAACAATCAGTAGCTTTGGGTAGTTGACGTCTATGTGTCAAATTTCACACACACACACACACACACACACACACGCACACGCACACGCACACGCACACGACACACACACACACACGCACACGCACACGCACACCCACACGCACACGCACACGCACAAGCACACGCACACGCACACGCACACGACACACACACACACACACACACACACACACACACACACATAACTTGAAACTATTAACTTAAAAAATTACAAGAATTCTTTTGGATCAGAAATTTGATTTTCTATATAATGCCAAAATAAAAAAAATCGTGTTGACGGGTACCAAAATCAATTTTTTGCAAATATTTCGAAAATGACAAAATTTTGGAAAAATTTCAAAAACACTTTGTGAGAAATTTTATTTCCATCTAATAGTCTTTTCACTTTTGAATAAGTTAAGTAGTTCCGGAGATATTTACCCCTTTGCCCATATCCCATTGACCCCAATCAGTCCCTTTGGGTAGTTGACATATATATGTGTGCCAAATTTCAAGTTGACATATTAAGTCCTTCGAAAGTTATGGAGTACATACACACACACACAGCACGCACGCACGCACGCACGCACGCCACGCGCACGCGCACGCGCACGCGCACGCGCACGCACGCACGCACGCACGCGCACACGCACACGCACACGCACACGCACACGCGCACGCGCACGCGCACGCACACGCGCACGCGCACACGCACACGCACACGCACACGCACACGCACACGCACACGCACACGCACACGCACACGCACACGCACACGCACACGCACACGCACACGCACACACACACACACGCGCAGTTCAAATAATAGAGCATAATGTAACTGTGTTTTGTGAATATAGAATTCCAGGTTCCAACAACGATATCTTTTCTTGTACATTCGAATACTTTTTAGACAAACACTCAAAAACGAAGTAGTTTATTATATATGGCGATTTTAACATCGATATTTTAGAAGATTCAGTGAATAAATGTCAGCAATCGTTACTACAACCAGGGCCGTTTTTAATATATTTGCGGCCCGTGTGCGAAAATCATTTTCTCGTCCCCTAACTTCTGATTAAGTATAATTTCTTAGAAATAATAAAAATAAAAAAAATAAATAAGCAGTAACCTATCGTAGATTAATATGAATAACATACTAATGGATACATACGAAAAACTTGGAATAAACTTTGATTGATAAATTAACATGGCATTTCTACTAATTAATACTTATATTTGTTAATACATTCTTATTAAAAGAAATTAAAATTTTGGGTTTTCTAAAGCGAATTCTGAAATAATGTCGGATACATTTATATCTTCAGAAACTGTCTTTTCTAGTCTAGGGTGTCCGAAAATGGAGTGACAACTTTTAATCAGAGATTCTTTGGTCAAAAATAAGGCAATCCGGGTAAACATACCTATACCCGAAGTTGCTTTGTTTTGCCGCTAGAGAGCGTCAAAGTTTTTAAAATGATTTCGTTCTTTCGGAATATTTCTAAACGCTTCAACCGATTTTAACTAAATTTGGGAAACAAAGTTATAACATAAATTGACATAACTTGACGAAAATGGGAACTTTTTTCGATACGGAGAAATGAAAAAAATCTACATGGTGTCCAAAATAAAGATGTATTTTCTTACCTCCTTAGATATGACTTTCTTTTTTTTTTACAAACTTTTACACTGCTCTAAAATGTTGACTAGATGTACAGTTTCGTTGCAAAAAAATGATTTACTCAACCCTGCATTTAATCATTGTCTGCTTACTCGGAAGGATAGCGGGAGAAAATAAATATACAAATTACATGAAAATGTGTTAATTTCAATAAAAACTTAAATTTTCAATCACAGTTATGGATGTGTAACGCAATCAATTATTTTGATAATGCTCTCCGTTTTTTGAATGAATTAATTTAGCTATTCAATACGGAAACTGTAAGTAACTACTTACAATTATTAGTAGTTAGTACTACTTTTAAACTTAATTTAGCCCTTCGTGTCTTTTCTTCTTATGGTCAGTGCACGTTTTAGAAAGTTCTTTACAAATTTTCAATTTAGATAACGTTGCCTAGAAAAGAAATGTTTTACAAATCAAGGCTGTAGCCAAAAAAAGAAATTCGGGACAGTTTTTTGAATCGTGTAAATTAATGTTTTAAAAGTAAAATTTGATTAAAACAGTACTTATTTAAGTGGAAGCTAAATTAATTCATAATATTTTCATTATCATAATAATTTATTGCCTTAAACCTCTTACAAATTTTTAGTTGGGCAAACGGTTTAGTCATAAAAAATGTTTTCTAAATTCCTACAAGTCTGAATCAGTAATTGTAACTTAAAGCTAATAATGTTTTTGTTTCAAGTTGGCTATCTATGATTTAAACAACTAATGGATATAATGAACGATTAATTACCTACTGTTACAACAAATGTTCACCATGTTTCACCATTTTGTTGTACACATGCGTTAATTCTACGTCGAAAATTAAATTGTACTCTTCGTTGTGTAGCGGGATTCCGATGATTGTTGGAAACATTTAAGATTCTGCGATATAAATCTTCCTCGCTTTCAATAGGAGAGGAGTAAATTTTTGTTTTCATGGCACTGCATAAATCGTATTTAAATACTGACGCACGTCTAACGAAAAATGTGGCGGAGCACCATCATGCATAAACCACATATTCTGTCGTTGTAATAACGTCATATTATCTAGTAAAGCGGGTAACGTTTCTTACAAAAAATTTAAGTAATTATATCCATTTAATTTAGTTGGTATAATAACTGGACCTATAAGGAATTCGTCAATAATTCCTGTCCATATACTAAATTTAAATTCATGTTGGTACTAAGTAACTTTTCTTGCATGGGGATTTTCATCAGATTATGTTCATTATGTAAGTTAGTTACACCGGATCTTGTAAACGTAACTTCCTCGGTAAATAAAATTCTACTATGGAAATTTGGAGTTTCAGATGTCTGATTTTCTTCAATAAAATTGCAAAACGTTAAGCGGGATTCTGAATCAATAGGTAATAAGTCTTAAATTTTTTGAACATAGTATGGATGTATAAGTTGTTCTCTTAAAACCTCATTAACAACTGATTCTGGTACCGCTAATTCTAGCCCCAGGTGTCTAGTACTTACTTTTGGGTTTTAATCAATTCTGTCTAAAATTTGTTCTTCCATATCTACTGTTCTTGTGTACGCTGACGTCCACAATCAAAAGTTCATGACTTTAAACTACCATTCACACGAAGATATCTAACAATGTTTTCAAAGGTTTGGTGATACGGCACAATACGGTTAGGAAACCTTTCCCTACAAACTCTAACACTCTGGCGACCATGGCATTCACAAAACCCATAAACTAACAACAAATCTACTTGTTCGGCATATGAATCAACAAAATTCATGATGACTCCGAGATAAACCGTAGGAAGAAAAATGCTAAATGCTAAACGGAGTTTAGTTTAAATGACATTAAAGTAATAAACTCTTTTTTTACGTCAAATTAACCTTAGCCAACTTTTAATAAAAATATTATCAGTGTTAAGTTACTGTTACTGATTCAGACTTATGAGAATTTAAAAAATATTTTTTTTGGCTACGGCCTTGATTTGTAAAACGTTTCTTTTCTACCCAGCGTTATCTAAACAGAAAATTTGTAAAGAACTTTCTAAAAACCTGCACTGACTATACGAAGAAAAGACACGAATGAGTAATTAAGATTAAAAGTAATGCTAACTATTAATAGTATTGTAAGTAGTTACTTAAAGTTTCCGTATCGGAAAGCTAAATTAATTAATTAAAAGAAAACGGAGAACATTTTGAACAATTACCATTATAATTTAAACATCCATAATTGTGATTGAAAATTTAAGTTTTTATTGAAACTAAAATATTTTCATGCAATTTGTCTATTTACCTTTTCCCGCTTTCCTTCCGAGTAAACAGACAATGATGAAATAAATGTAGGTTAGAGTAAGTTATTTTTTGGCGGCTTAACTGACTAATCAACATTTTAGAGGAGTACAAAGAGTTGGTAAAAAAAATGACCTATTAGTACAAAAAAAATGAAACTCGTATCTACAGGGGATAAGAAAATACATTTTTTTTTTGGACACCATGTAGATTTTTTCATTTTCTACGTATCGAAAAAAGCTCCCATTTACGTCAAATTATTTTAATTTATTTTACAACTCTGTTTCCCAAATTTAGTTAAAATCGGCTGAAGCGTTTAGAAATTATTTCGAAAGAACGAAATTATTTTAAAAAGTTTGGCGCTCCTTAGCGGCAATACGACGCAACTTCGGCTATTGGTATGTTTACCCGAATCGACTTATTTTTGACCAGGGAATCTCTGGTTAAACGTTGTAGACGCCATTTCGGGACACCCTGTGCTAGAAAAGACAATTTCTGAAGATATAAATGTATCCGACATTATTTCAGAATTCGCTTTAGAAAAGGCAAAATTAAAATTTTTTACAATAAGAATGTATTAACAAATATAAGTATTAATTAGTATAAATGTCTATTCATGTTAATTTATCAATCAAAGTTTATTCCAAGTTTTTCGTATGTATCCATTAATTCCAGAAATTCCTTGGTCAAAAATAAGGCACCTTTGACCAACGAATTTCTGGTTAAACGTTGTACACTCCATTTCCGGACACCGTGTATACTAATAATGGATGTGTGATAACCAATCTTTACCCATTGTTGATCGCAAATAATTTTTTACTATTTCTGTTTCGAAAAACTGATCTCGCCGCCATCAACTGTCACCAGTAATGTTAAAGAGATTCTTATAGCAATTACTAAATTTGGAAGTAGATAGATAAGATTATTCGTAAACAGATATTGAACAACGCTTATTGAATTCATTTCATGGGAAACATATGATGCAATGCTATCAATTTTATCGCATAAATCTTAAGCGACAACATCTTGTTCATTTTTAGATGGATTAAATAATATGCTCTCTAAAGATTTACATTTTAAAGACTTATTTACTTTCTTATAAATTTTTATTATGAACGAATAAGTTCAAAAGTAATGAAAAATTAGTCCTGTGGATTTTTGGTAGTCTCATCCTTGCTCTCATAATCAAATGCTCGTATTTCGTTAGAGGTCTAATAGTATTACGTGGTGGAAATGAAGGGCCGCAATCGATATTCTCGGCAATATTTTTTGCCTCATTTCTCCTGGACCGGATTAGATTTATGAAGAAATCCAGCGGCGAAGGGGGGGGGTTTATTAGTGGCAGTTTTTGGTTTTTGTCGAATATTTTAAGATAGCTGTATATTTGTTAGATATAAAATTACCTACATATAGGTCTTAAATATATCCAATCATCATGTTCTATGCAATTTTTTGATACGACGCCTAATTTAGCGGCAAAAGTTAGAATTTAAGTGTTAGATTAAATTTTTTTCTATCTGAATAAGTATTAATTTTATAAGAAAATGAATGTGTTATGTTTTTAAGGAAAATGTAGTTTTACGTAACTTTTATTTATAAAGTTTCTTATATAGCGAAATAAATGTAAAAATTAAATAAATATGATTGAAAATGCTTAATCTGTATTTTATAGAAGCCCGGCTTTGGAATTTTTTTAAGTTAGTTAGTTAGTATCTAGATATCTAACCTCTATCTCACATGAAGTTTTAAACGTTTGTTTGGCGTAGATTATTGTTTTTGTTTTTACAATGTTGCCTATTTTGGTAATTAACGTATGAAAAGGTTGCATAATTATCGTAAAAAAAATTATTAAATTATTTCTTTTCTTTTAATTTCCATTTTGTAGGTTGAGGTTGGAAGGTAGTGTGTTGTTCCGCACCAGATCTTTCGAATTACATTGTAAAATTAGTCGTTGTAGATCTTTCTGAAAGGTAAAACCCGAAACCTAAGATATTCGGTGTATACCTACCACAGAATGTCGATTTTAAATTTTGAGGTCTTGCCGTTATGATGTCTGAGATAGTTCGCTGTGAAACCTAATACCAAATATATACTTAATGTGCGCACGGAAAAGTTCTTACGCACTTGAAATATATGCGACATTATTATGATAAGATCCCCACTACTCTTCCCCGTTGCGCCATTTTCAAGGTGCTATCGTACCTTAAAATTTACAACTTTGTATTCTTGGTGATGGCATTTGGAATTTTCTCGTCAAGCTATTATTAATTAAATACGGGAATTGATCATTATTTGCGTTATTCAAGTAAGCAACACAACACGATTACTTTTGTCAGGACGACATCAAATTGACAGCTTATTATGACAAATTGGAATACCACTATACTAATAAATAACTTGGCCTGATAAAATAAGATGGAACTGTGTATGTTATCATGTAAGACTTTGATTTGTAACTTCGATCTAATATCATGTAAATATATCTTAGTTTGTTGCAATAATAACATATTATTTGATAAAGCAGTACTATATTGTTTTGCTTAACCCGTTCATTTTGACTAGAACGTTATATGATATTACTATGGAAGATATGAACTTAAAAGGTTTAGTTTTTAACAGCAAATAATTTGCCACATTTCTTGTATCTAAATTATGCGTAAGAACTTTTAGTGCATCGATTCTGTTTTCCCACCTAGTATCCGTAAGTGGTTTTAATGTTAAGGTGGGGATTTCATCTACCAACATTTAGTCGATCCAGAGAAGGAAACGTGTAGATTTTGTGCAATTACAAAGGAGGGTCAATAATTTTTTTTTGCAATCGATTGAGACCCTTTATGTGTCTGCCATTATCGTAACGCTGTCCTCTTAGATCATTTAAACAAATGTTTTGAGTCTTAAAAAAATCTATTACAGCATTAGTTAAATCCTGTCCTATTCGATCAGATATTGAAATGAATCCTAAAAAGTGCTCCCTAATTTCAATTTGCTTTGATTCATTACTTAACAAAACAAATTTTACTACGACGATAAGTTGGTCCTGGTGTCTTATATTAGGCGTGGAGTCTAAAATGATGGAATAAAATTTACTATCCTTCAGCTGGTTTATTATTCCGTGTCTTCTGTTCCGAAAAGGGAAATAAGTTCAGGTTGAATATGAACCTCCAAATAGTGAGGCATAATTATTGTATTTCTGTTAATTCTACAGATATGGTAAGGTATCATTAAACTGTGCAATTGTTTTAATTAATTTAAAAAAATGTCATTTTGTTGCTTGTGCAACTTATTATTTTTACCTATAATACCTATAATTTTTAACACGGATACCCATTTATTTTTTGTAACGGTCCTCCTGAAAATCCTTACAATAAATTTTCCTATCCTAGTAAATAATTCCCATCAAAAATTATTTCCTATTCCCTTCCGCAATTGCAATATCATTCTTAATAAATGTTGTCAGTTACACACTCCTTTCCCACTTCGTTCCAATCGCCATATAAATACCCGACCTACCGCATCCCAAATTTATTTCTATCATTATTCCTGATATTACTATTATTATTAATATCCTGAGTTACCTGAATCTTAAACTTTTTTATTCCTGATTGATATCCTGAGTCACCTGAATCCTACCAACTATTATAAACTACCTGTTCGATTAAATACAAATTGCCTGATATCCAAAATTATTAATAGCTATTTTTTGCGAACCAGCTCAGAACCTCATCCCTTTACCCCCAAGTTGCGATCAGAAGTAATCTTTTGTACGGTCTTCTTGGCGGTTACCACCTCAACGAGAGTACATAAAAATTTCAGAGAGACGTTATTATTACTGTAAGCCCCGGATAAATGATCACTTTTCGTATCAACTATCATCGCTTAGCACTCATTATTACTAATACCATTTCCGGATGTCAAGGCCCCGAAAAAGGTAATAGATTGACATAAAAGTATATCCCCATCAACCACCACCATCAAGGGCAACTAATACTCACGTCAACACCACATATCTCTCCACTGATCATCCTACTCCCTTCCATTCCTGTAATTGCAATAACCGGCCAATAAGCCAAAAATCCATCATCCACATCACTACTTCAATTCCTTTGCGTCTATTTACACATCACCACGCTCAATTTTCCATCACCATTAAACATTAAGCTCATCTGAACGGAATATTCACTAACAAACCTGCCCATTCATTTGACATAATTATTTCAAGTGCCCTGTAATTACATTTTATTCATTTATACTCCAGTAATAGCAAATTTAATCTATAACAACCCAACTCGTATTCACCTAAGTACAAACAAAGACACAAGGACAAATTACAATCACAACTAATACTTTCATTGGAAAAGGATTCAATGTCTGAAAAACAACGTTTTAATAACTTCCTTCCTATAATTTATCCAACCATATGAAACCTTAGTGTATCATAATTTTCAGCTGATAAACAACCTTAACTTACTTATAGCGTTTCAAACACATTGTCATTTAATTCAAAATTTAAACGAGAACAAAGGGCAACTTCTTCAAAATACTATGCTCATATCGCACACAATCGAACACAAAACTTAAGCATCAAGGAAGAATATTTTAATGTTGCCTTAGTGTAATTATCACAATTTTATATTAAGTAGAAATATATAATGAAATAGTGGGAAGATTTTAAACGATGGAAATTTGGTATGTGATTTCCCGGGAATATTCAAAACAGTAGATATTATTTCTTAATTAAGCTCAAAGTAACGCGAGATTCATAATTAAGAAGTAAGGTGAATCTTTTCTAAAGGAGTTGCTCTAGCAAGAGGGGTTCTCGATTCTGTTATATATCATTTATGTAAAGGATATAGTTAAAAACATTTAATCGAATATAAATAATTCGCTGACGATATAGGTTTACACGCAACAGTAACTACTCCAAAAAGTAGTAAAATAGAATTAGAGCAAGCAATAAATGATATTCATTTAGATGGAATAAGCAGTTGGCATTGGGTTAGTCATGGTCCGTGAAAAAAGTAAAATTCCTACTCTTTAACAAAAAATGGATTTGAGATTAATTTAATTAAAATAATAAGTGGCATTAGATCTATTATAGGATATGGCATAAGTGCCTATTACCTAAAGAATAAAGGAGTCAATGAGCTGCGCTTAGACAAAACCTAGGACATAGATGAAGCACTCCGATGACTAACATTACCTTAAGCGAACCAAATGTCTCACTTTAAATAATCAAGCTAGTCTTTATTTCTGTGTGCTTAGGTTTTGAAATATATGTACTACATGCATGCTATGTTTCATAGTTATTTCATATTTTTCGCTTTTCGAATTTTTTTGTAACCGGGTGTCTACCGTAAACCCCTCGGCTTGCCGCACCGATAATAAGAATAATACTTTTTTTAAACAGCCTTAAACAAGGTAACAAGTAATCTCGTGGTAGTCAAAATTTTGATACTAGAGTAAAATAATCTTTTGATAAGCTTTCCCAGTTATTTTATAAATGCTATCCATGCAGAAATTAATCACTCAAAAACTTGGATTACAACAGAAATAAAAGAAACTTCAAAAACTAAACGACGGTTGTATGAAACATTAAAATATTTTCCTAATTCAGTCATGAGCAGTAAGTTATTCCTTAAAATACTGCAAACTTTTTAAGAATGTTTGTAAATTAGCAAAAAAATTAAGCGTTGATTCTAAAATCTACCGTTCGTCCAACATTCCTAAGGCAACTTGGAATATTATTAAGCAGGAAATTAATCAGTTCAATATTATTAAAAAAATATTTATTTAACTATTAAAGGAAGACTGACAGATAATCCTGAAACTATGGTCAATGGATTTAATAATTATTTTTCTAATTTAACCATGAATTTAGTTGGCACAAGAACATCAAACGATATGACACTGTACAAGTTAAGTTTCTTTAAAATTAAGAATCATAGTTCTTGCTTCCTTACTCCTGTCACCTCAGATTAAAGATATAGTATCTAAACTAAATAATACTTCACGCGTGAGAACTGAGAGTATTCCTCTTACAGTCAAATCATTTCAGAAGCATTGACCTACATAATTAATATCTGTTTTGTGGCTGGATATTTCGCTACGGAGTTAAAACCCTCCAAAATTATACCCTTGCATAAAAATAACGATAAAACTCAAATGTAAAACTGTAGACATATATTATAAGTATGGAATGTTTACTTTCAGTTGTATCGGTATAACGTTAAGAGAAAATTCCCATTATATTTTAAGCCAATATATTTCGTGTTGAATTAACACTTCATCAGGGCAACTAGAACAATATTTATAAGTACGTTATTAAATAAACTAAAAATAACTCACAATATTTAAGGGTATGGAACCAATAAATAGAAGCTAATACTAAAATTGTTCTTGTCAATATGACTGAATTACAATAAAACTAACTAGATTTAATAATAAGCTTATAATCCAAACATTTATCAATAAAACTATAATTTGAATTTAAAAGTTAAACTTAAGAATTAATGGTCATAATTTTATAAACTAAATACTACTAAATAACCTTATTTAAAGAATTTTAAAAGAGAAATGTAAATACTGCTAAGATTATTAACATCACTTCTAAAATTCATTGCTTGATTGTTTATATGGCACATTTCTAAAAACTTTCTTCTTTCATCATTTCTTTCATTAGCTATAATTTTAACTTCCGAGTAGTCCATATTGTGGTTGCTTGTGTTACAATGTGTGGTAAGTGCTGACGAATCTGGCTTTATTCTGCAATCATATTTATGTTGATACAATCTTTTGCATAGTTTTTGTGAAGTTTCGCCTATATATTGAAGTTTGCAGTTCTTACATGGTATACAGTACACAAGGTTTGATTGTTCAGTTCTAGAAATTTTACTTTTTATATTACTAAAAAGTTGTACAGTAAACAAGTTAAATTTGGATATTTTTGTCGGAAGATGTTTTAATTTCTTTTTAATAATATATGAAAGTCCTTGGATGTATGGAAGTTTTTTGTAATTTAATAAGGTTTGAGTGTTAGATAGTATTACTGTATTAGTAGATACAACAGTTCTGTTATTATTAAATAACAATTTGTTTAGCAGCATTTTTGGGTAATTATTATCTAACAATTGCTTTCTAAGAAGGATAAGATTTTTTTGTCTATACTTAGAATGGCAAATTCCTGTAATTCTATTTTTCATTGCTAGAACAAGATTTATTTTGTGATTGTAAGCATGGTGAGAATTAAAATTAAGGTAACGACTAGAATTCGTCGGTTTTTGGTACCAGTCCAATTGTATTTTGTTATTTTCATCACGAATGACTCTAGTATCTAAGAATGGTATTGAGTTATGTATTTCTTCTTCCATGGTAAATTTAATATGTTGGTTGTAGATATTAAATGTATTAAGAGTATCATTTTTGGAATTATTTGGTATAGAACAAATGATATCGTCAACATATTGATAAATAAAAGGCATTTCAAATGGAAGTTGATTACAGCAAGTATTGAGAAGGTCATTTATAACAGTATCAGCTAATATTGGACTTAGACTTGAACCCATAGGTGTACCAAATATTTGCAAGTAAGTCATCATTAAATTGACAATACGTAGTATCAAAAATAAATTTTATTGTATCTATAAATTTATTTTTGGTAAATTTGCAGTTGTTTTCTATGAAGTTCCAATTTTTATTAATAACTTCTGTGGTTAATTCAGCTGATAGGTTTGTGAACAAGGAGACTATATCTAAAGAAATAATTACGTAGTCAGGTGGTAACTGGAAATCATTCATAATGTTAGCGAAAGTGAAGGAATCTTTAATTTTATATCGTAAATGATCTTTAAAGGATACTGAAAGTATGTTTGCTATGTATTTGGCAAGTTTATGATTTGGAGCTTCTATGTTAGAAATAATTGGTCGAAGAGGAATGTTTTGTTTATGTATTTTTGGGAGGCCATAAAACCTAGGAGGTAAAGATTTGTAGGTGTATAAGTTCTTAGCAGTAGCATCATTTATAAAATTATTGATCTTAAGTGTTTTTATAAAGGCATTATTTTTACGTTCAAAACTGTTTGTAGGATCTTTAGTCAATTTCTTATAAGTTGTAGTATCATTTAACATATCGAGAGATTTTTGAATATAATCAGTTTTTTTTAATAACAACAGTAACATTACTTTTGTCTGCTTTGGTGATAATAATCTGCTTGTTGTCATTAAGAAACTTTCTTGTTTGTTTGATAACATCCAAGTCTGGAAACGAAGTAAATCTTTCTTTATGTAAATGATTTGTGATAATGTTCGTAATCTCAGCTCTTAGTTGTTCAGTATGATCTTGTACATTACTAGTAGATAAAATATCTTCAACATGAGATAATAATAAGAATAAATTATTTTTGCATAATGGTGTATTTAAGCTATGTTTTTGGCCAAGGGATAGAACATTTTGAATCTCAGGTGGAAATTTGACATTTGTTAAATTGATAAACCATTTAGGATTATTATATTTTAAATTCCCAATTAATGAATTTTCGAGTAGCTTCTCAAACTTAATAATGTTTTGTTCTTTAATTCTGCGAAAAATACCATTGTATTGTTTATTTTGTTGTAATTTAAAATCTTGAAAAACGTCTATGGGAATTAAGTCTTTAACATTAGTTTTAACATAGTCCAGTTGAGACGTTAAGTTGTTTAACGAATTAATTGTGATTTTAATTTCTAAACAAATAAGTTTGTGTCTTAGTTTTCTTGCAAAACTATCTATTTTTCGATTAATACTTGGATATGATTTTTCTAAGTTCTTAAGAAGAGATGTTATGTTATTAGTGATATGTTTAGGTGTAATATTTTTTCTTCGACATCTTAATAAAAAATTTAAGCGATTTTTAGTAGTAGCTAATTTCTTGGTGGTGGTAGCCCAAAATTTTAGTTTATTAACAACATTTGTCCCATATTTGATTTTAATGTTGTAATAATAATCCATTTTGTTTAAATAATTATTATTATTTTTTCTTCAACCGAATTTATGAATATTATAAGTATGGAATGTTTACTTTCAGTTGTATCGGTATAACGTTAAGAGAAAATTCCCATTATATTTTAAGCCAATATATTTCGTGTTGAATTAACACTTCATCAGGGCAACTAGAACAATATTTATAAGTACGTTATTAAATAAACTAAAAATAACTAACAATATTTAAGGGTATGGAACCAATAAATAAAAGCTAATACTAAAATTGTTCTTGTCAATATGACTGAATTACATAGCTATATAGACATATAGCTATTCAAACATAATTTACTAAAGTTGTTGAAAATGCCATCAAAACAAAAAAATAAGTTACAGTGTGTGTCGGCTTTCTGTAAACCTTAAATTATTATTTTTAGATATTAATATGTCAAGAAATGATAAACTTCCATTAGTTTCTTTTTCCATGGTAAACTGAATACTAGGATGTATACCATTTATAAAAACCAAAAACTAATGCAGTGCCTCTTCTCCATGTCTCCAAATAACAAATGTGTCATCTACATATCTATACCAAACTGAAGGTTTTTAGGTGTATTTTGTAACGCTAATGTTTAAAATTTTTCCCTGTAAAAATTAGCTATAACAGGACTAAGGGGACTACCCATTGCTACACCTTCAATCTGTTCATAAAATTTACTATTCTACTGAAAATAAGTTGTAGTAAGACAGTGCTGAGAAAGAATGGTTATGTCCTTTAGAACACCATGATCTATGTATTCAATAGTTTCTTTTAGTGGCACTTTTGTAAAAAGTGAAACTACAACAAAACTAACCATTATATCACCCTCTTCAATTTTGAAACTATGCATTTTTTCAACAAAGTCGACAGAATTTTTAATGTAATGGGGTGTTTTTCCTATATGGGGTTGTAATAAAAATGTAAGATGTTTTGCAAGGCTATATGTAGGAGAACCAATTGCACTAACAAAAGGCCTTAAAGGAATATTAGGTTTATGAATTTTTGGTAAACCATACAGCTTTAGTGAAATAGCTTCAGAGTTAGTTAGTTTCTTTTTATTTCTTGAGGAATAGATGATAATTTAATCAGTTCTATAGTTTTTAAAAGAAACTTTTTTGTTCGATCTTTTGGTATTTCACGATAAGTCTTTGGTTCCAACAATTGTTCTATTTTAACGTTGTAATCGTTCATATTTAATATAACAGTTACATTACCTTTATCTGATTTTAATATTTTTTAAATTTCAGTGCGTTTAAGATCAAGTAAAGCACGTCGTTGGCGAAAGGATAAGTTGCTCTTTGGAGGTTTTGTTTTACGTAATATGTTAACGGTGTTATATCTAACTTCATTAGCAGCATATACGTTTCTCAAACTGTTATGTTGATAGCAGGTTGATGTTTATGTTTTAATTTCAACTTTGACAATTTTAACAATTTTAACAGTTATTACTACTAACGAAGATAACTGTAAGTGTTATCGAAACGTTTAGATTGTGTAATTTAAAATACACCATTAAAAAACCCAAAAAAGATAAGTATTTTATTATGCTTAGTAATATCAACAATTTAAATAAAGCAATTAGTGATCAGTAGAAATCTAGATTTGTCCAAGGCCTTTGATCTAATGGACCATACTAAAATACTTGTATTTTTTGGGCTTTTTAATGGTATATTTTAAATTATACAATCTAAACGTTTCGATAACACTTACAGTGATCTTCGTCAGTAGTAATATCTACTAAAATTGTTAAAGATGTTGAAACAATTTTGCCGAAGTTGAAAAATTAAAACGTATTTAATATAACATTTTAAGAAACATATAAAGCCAACTATAGAATTAAATTTTAAAAATTAAATATTGTTAAACTGTCTTAAAGATGACAAATCAGAACACCCTCTAACGGTCGAAGGCTAACAATGAAAAATGTCAGCCAGAAAACACTTTTAACAAAATTTAATCTAGTTATGGTTAAGTGGTAAAGTTTTGAAAAACTTCAATTTGAAAATGATAGAAGCATTCACAGACATAAAGATGACATCAATTAAAATAATCCAGTTAAATCTAACAAAGAGATAGTTTTGTCAATAATTGCAAGTGTTATTAACAATGAAAAACATAAGGCAGAACGTTTTTTGTAATTTTTTAATTTAATAAACCTAATATTCCTTTAAGGCCTATTGTTAGTGCAGTTGGTTGTCCTACATATAATCTTGCAAAACATCTTACATTTTTATTACAACCTCATATAAGGAAAACACCCCATTGCATTAAGAATTCTGCCGACTTTGTTGAAAAAATGCATGGTTTCAAAATTGAAGAAGGTGACATAATGGTCAGTTTTAATGTTGTTTCACTTTTTACAAAAGTGCCTCTAAAGGAAACTATTGAATACATTGATCATCTTTTTCCAAAGGATATAACCTGCACTGCACTGTCTTACTACGACTTATTTTCAGTGGAATAGTAAATTTTATGAACAGACTGATGGTGTAGCAATGGGTAGTCCCCTTAGTCCTTTTATAGCTAATTTTTACATGAAAAAATTTGAAACATTAGCGTTACAAAATATAACTAAAAAATCTTCAATTTTGTGTAGGTATGTAGATGACACATTTGATATTTGTGAGACATGGATAAGAGGCACTGCAAGAGTTTTTGATTTTTATAAATGCTATACATCCTAGCATCCAGTTTACGATGAAAGAAGAAACTAACGGAAGTTTACCATTTTTTGACATATTAATATCTAAAAATAATAATTCACTATATTTTAAGGTTTACAGAAAGCCAACACACACACTGAATACCTTCGTAAATTATCCAAGCACCATTCACGTAAAGAAATTGGTGTAATTAAATCTTTAGTAGATCGAGCAAAACGAATTTGTGGCCCTGAATTTTTAAAGGATGAATATAAATATTTAACAAAATCCTTACAAGATAATGGATATTCACTTACAGATATTGATAATGTTAATACACCTTCTACACATATCCTTAAAGAAAAGCCAGTTCTTAATGTTGGTACTGCTTTTCTTCCTTTTATAGCTAATGTTACATATTGATTGAAAAAATCCTAATTAAATATGGCATTATCACTATTTTTAAACCTACAAGAAGAAACAAATTAAAGAATATTTAAGATCACCTAAAGATGTTTCAAATCCATTATCATCTTTCGGAGTGTATAAGTTATCTTGTTCATGTGGAAAAGTACACATTGGAACCACAAAACGTAGCTTTGATACAAGACGTAAAGAACATATGTGATTTTGTGGAATGGGTCAACCAGAGAAGTCTGCGGTAACTGACCATGCCTTAAATAATCTAAATCTTGACATTCAATTTGCCATTGTGGAAATATTGTCAAGACAAACTCATTATTGTATTCGTTTACAACGTGAAGCTAGTGAGATATATAAACACCCTAATAATTTTTTTAGACAAGAAGAAAATCTCCGTTTATATAAGTTTTGGCATCCTATAATTAAAAAAGGCATAATGATACATCTTGATTTTGATTTTAATTTTGACTTTTGATATGTCTAGGTTTTTTGCTGTTTTTCCTAAACCTTGAAGCAAATGCTATACCAATTATTTGTTAAATCACCACAGCACTATAATTTAACATAAGTAGTTGAAATTAAGATAAAATTAAAAATTACAAAAAACGCTCTGCATTATGCTTTTCATTGTTAATAACACTTGCAATTATTGACAAAGTTATATCTTTGTTAGATTTAACTGGATTATTTATGTTTATTTCTATATTTTGGCTCACATTTTTCATTTTTAGCCTTCGACCGTTAGAGAGTGTTTGTCATCTTTAAGACAGTTAAACAATATTTAATTTTTAACGACCTAGTTACTCTTCACTAAAATTTAATTCTACAGTTGGCTTTATACGTTTACCAAACTGTTATGTTAATAGTAGGCTGATGTTTATGTTTTAATTTTTCAACTTTGACAAAATTGTTTCAATATCTTCAACAATTTTAATAGATAAAATGTGCTATCTCTTTTAAGGTCCTACTTAGCAGATCGGAAGCAGTGTGTCCAAATCGGATACCTACATGATAATAAATTTAGGCGATATAGGTCTCTTACGGTGGCAATTTATAGTGGGGTACCTTAAGCATATATCTTAGGACCGTTCTTATTTGCAATTTTTGTCAATAGTTTCCCCAATAACACGATGTATGCTGATGTCATTACCATTAATAATTGCGAATTAATTGATAAACTAATAAGTAACAGTGAATAAGCTTTAATTACTGCTCAGAATTGGCTTGTGGCGAACAAGTTATTTCTTAATGTTAATAAGTCTAGTATTATTTCATTTTTCAGTGAACAACTATAAGCATAATTCCTTCACAATTTTATGACCATTAGTAGGTATGACTTCCCATATAAAAATTGTAAGTTACCGTACTTGTTAAAGTTTGACCTTTAGTCAAAATGTGTTTATTAAGGGATTAAAAATAAATGTAAGATAAGGGTCCGGGTATCCTTTTTAAAAAACCACCCCCAAACGTATATTTTTTTTTATTTTTTCCATTTTATCGGAAACCGTGTATCTTTCGAAAAAAAACAAGAGTACTACTTAGCAACTAAAATTACCTGTTAATTGTGAATAATTTGTAGTTTTCGTCATTACTGGAAATAGTTTTGCCAACTCGAAGAAATGAAGCAACTTTCTTTTTGTTTTCCAGCTTTGCCTTGAGCTACAGCACCATAGTTAACGTAATATAATCAGTAACGCCTTGTAAACATCAACATTCTACATCGAAGGTTTTTCCAAGGTTATCACTACAATTGCAGTAATTACATGGTATAAAGACAGTGTGTGAATACGGAATATGTAAGATAGGTAAATGTATTAACAACAATCATAAATCTCATTTCTTTTCAAGAATGTGCCTGAAAAAAACCCATTGTTGCATAGGTGTCGAAACTTAAAGATTGTTGGAAAGTACAGAGTGCTGAAAGTGCTGTAAAGGTCTCTTAAAAAATTATTATTGGTGACAAAACGTATACAAACACATTCCCACTAGTTAACGTGATTATGTAACATTAAATGTTTGATTGCCTAAAATCAAAACCGACTTCCCGATTAAAATGCGTATTCATTAAAGCAAAAACGTGTGTATAATTCGTTCGTACACTGATTTGTGCATCAGGATGCGAACAAATAAAAGCGATGAGTTAATGGAGTTGATCGGCCTATTTCCACAGTTTATGCTTTTTGAGCGCGACGTTTCGGAAGCGGACTCTGCTTCCGTCATCAGGCTTAGTCCTGAGAAGGACTGTTTTCGCACTTGAGTCGAATTCATTTGTTATATCTAATTTTTTCTCAAGCACTTGACTACTCTCAGATTCGAACTTGGTACCTTTCACTTACTAGTCTGACACCTTTACCGCTGAGCCACTGAGTAATCCAATATATATTTGTTAGAACTTATATATATATTAAACTATTTTTTCGTGGTTGCGCAGAAGTTTATTGCGCATGTTGCGCCGTAACCTCTTGCGCAGGTGTATTGCGCTTAAGCTCTTCGCGCATTATTGGAATCCATATGGGTTTCATTTCTACACTAGCTTGGCTTATTGGATTTTCTGCTAGTGCGATGAATGTGGCTTCTTTGAGTTTCCGACGAGTTGTATTCTCGTCCTTTGCCACTATCTGTATGTTATCCCATTGGATGCGGTGGTCTTCGTTCCAGACATGTTCAGCGATTCTTGATCTTTCTGTTTCGCCCTTGCGGACGTTGTTCTTGTGTTCCTGAGTTCTCACTTTGAGTGGTCTACTGCTCTCTCCTATGTATGCTCTGCCGCATTCGCATGGTAGGTTGTATACACAGTTCTTGGAATTCTGATCTTCATTGTATGGTTTGGTTTTGGTTAGTATTCCCTGAGCGTTCTGGTCGATTTGAAGGCAGTGCGTATCTTGTATTTGCTGCCTATCCTTCGTATTTTGTCTGAGGTACCTTGTATATATGGTATTATCGCTGTATATTTAGGTTCTTCTTTTCGGTTACCCTTTCCTGTTAAGGTTAGGTGTTAGATCGGGGTAGCCATTTTCTTTGAGTGTTCTAGCGATATTTTCTTTTCTCTGTTCAGGTCCTCTTGTTTTGAGCATATTGTTTTGCTCTATCGTACAAGCATTTTGCTACGCCTAACTTCACGTTTTTGTGGTGATTGAGTTGTAGTGTAGGTACCTCCCCGTGTGGGTAGGTTTCCTGTATACACTTGTCGTGAAAGTGTTGTCATTCCTGTGTACAAGTACATCCAGGAATGGCAGTTTTGTTCCGACTCCAATTCCATTGTGAATTTGATGGTGGGTGCGCGGCTATTTAGATGATCTAGGAATTCATCTAGCTTATGCTTGTCTGTTGCCAAACTACGAAGGTATCGTCCACGTATCTAAGCCATATCCTTGGTTTCTCTGTGAATTCGGATATCGCTTGGTCTTCAAAGTCTTCCATATATATATTGCTCACTATGGGTGATAGTGGGAACCCATAGCCATCCCAAACTCTTGTTGGTAGAATTTGTCTTCTACCTGGAAATATGTAGTTCTAATGCATATTGTCAGAAGTTCCATTATTGTGTTTACCGAGAGTTGCGTGCGTTCGTCTAACGTTTCATCCTTTTCCAGCTTGTCCCTTATGATAGTTAGTGCCTTATCGGTAGGCACATTTGTGAATAGACTCACAATGTCGAAGCTTACCAGTATTTCTTCGTGGTTTGGTTGGAAGTTTCTGATGGTTTCCACGAAGTGCTGCGTATTCTTGACCATAGATTCGGTTTTTCCCGATAAGGGTGTAATGATACCTAGCAGATAGTGTGCTAATGGGTGACAAGGTGAATTTCTCGAGCTCACAATTGGTCTCAGAGGAATTCCTTCCTTGTGGATCTTTGGTAGGCCGTACAGATGCGGAGGTTTGCTGTAGTGTGGGTAAGTCTAGTTCTCTGGTAATCGGAGAACTCCCCTTATGTTTTGCCAGCGTCAGGTATATCCGTCTTTCGATTGATGGTGTGGGTCTTTCGGTATTTGTTTGTACTCGCCCCGTCTAGTAGTTCTTGGACCTTACTGTTGTAGTGTCCATATCCATTACCACAGTCGCGTTTCCTTTGTCTGCCGGGAGAACTTTGATCGTTGGGTCATTCTTAAGGAAATGACCGCTCCTTTCTAGGTTAGAGAGGTTAGGTTTAGTTCGCCTAGATGAATCCAGGACTGATCTAACCTTACTTCTGTATTCTTCGGCTTCTTCAGGATCTAATTTCATAGCTGTCGCTTCTACTGCGGTTATTAAATCTACTTTCGGAATATACCTCGGTGTTATCGCATAGTTCAAGCCTTTGTCCAAAACCTGCATTTCATTTTCGTTCAACTGTCGTTTAGAGATGTTTATGACAGTGTTTTTTGATTGATGTTGGTTGGTTCTTTCTTCTCCTTCATTAGCTTTTCGAGTTTCTTCTGTTGAATTTCCTTGTACATTGCCTTGGTCTGCGAATTTACTTCTGGTAGCCGTATTTATCCTATCAAAGTCTTGCTCGTTCACTCGATTTCGAATGGTTTCTCTAATCTCGTTGGATTGGTGATCGAGCTGGTACTTTCTGAAACGGTGATGTCTGATTCGTTCTTTGACTAACGCTTCGCTAGCTCTCTTTGCGATTAGTGATATTTTTCGGCTGTGTACCGATTTTGATGTTAAGCCCAGTGGGTATTAAGTTGTTATCACGGGCTTTGCAGAGGAAGGTTAGATGGTTCTCCTCTAGTGCTAGCTTGTTCATTGATGTCAAGCTTCTGAAAAGTTGTTTGACTTCGGGGCCGTACCGAGTTTAATTCTGTATATAATGTTTGAACTGTTTTCACTATTAATGGAGTTGATCGGCTAATTTCACAGTTTATGCTTTTTGAAGCCACGTTTGAAAAGCGACTCTGCTTCCGTCATCAGGCTTAGTCCTGAGAACTGTTTCTTTAATTTTGTTATTATTTTCAAAATAATTGAACGGCTTATTACTAGTAACCTTCCGCTGCCGGTTAAATTTGGAAACTTTATTAAACTTTTCGTTTCAATTATTGCTGTTGGTATCTTATTATTGGTATCTTCCATTATGGAATATTGGTTTATTTCTCATTACTATTTTTCTTTTCTTGTTTCGTTTTTCTGAGTTTTTGGAAATTTTCGTTCCGACGTAATTTGCTTTCTTATTTCTGATTTATTAGCATGTTTTCTAATGCTTTTCCAATTATTGATTACCTTTTAATTGATTTTTTTTTTTTTTCTTGGTGTTTGAAGGCAGTCGTATTTTTGTCCCTATCCTTATTTGGAGGTTTAATATGTTTATCTTATATTTGGTTCTCTTTTGTTCCCTTTTTAAAAGGTGTTTTGATAATTTTGGGTTGAATTTTTCCTTTATCTTTTTCAATTTTTTCCTATTTTGGCTTTTTTAGTTTTTGTGATTATTTTTGTATCCCATTTTTTTTTCTGGTGCCAAATTTGGCTTTTACATAAAATTTTTTTGCCAATTCCATTTAAATTTTTTGGCGATTTAGATTGAATTCACTTCTTAACTCTTGTTTTTTTTTAAATTATTAAGTCCCATTTAACCATATTTTCCCCAATAATATTGGAATTTTTTGGTTTTTAAATCCTTCTTTCCATTCTTAGGAAACGGAAGGTAGTTTTGGAACCATTCCAACCTGTTAAATTTTCCAAATTGAAATCTATTTAAATTCTTTAAAATTGGTGGTTTATTCACTTACTAGTCTGACACCTTTACCGCTGAGCCACTGAGTAATCCAATATATATTGTTAGAACTTATATATATATTAAACTATTTTTCGTGGTTGCGCAGAAGTTTATTGCGCATGTTGCGCCGTAACCTCTTGCGCAGGTGTATTGCGCTTAAGCTCTTCGCGCATTATTGGAATCCATATGGGTTTCATTTCTACACTAGCTTGGCTTATTGGATTTTCTGCTAGTGCGATGAATGTGGCTTCTTTGAGTTTCCGACGAGTTGTATTCTCGTCCTTTGCCACTATCTGTATGTTATCCCATTGGATGCGGTGGTCTTCGTTCCAGACATGTTCAGCGATTCTTGATCTTTCTGTTTCGCCCTTGCGGACGTTGTTCTTGTGTTCCTGAGTTCTCACTTTGAGTGGTCTACTGCTCTCTCCTATGTATGCTCTGCCGCATTCGCATGGTAGGTTGTATACACAGTTCTTGGAATTCTGATCTTCATTGTATGGTTTGGTTTTGGTTAGTATTCCCTGAGCGTTCTGGTCGATTTGAAGGCAGTGCGTATCTTGTATTTGCTGCCTATCCTTCGTATTTTGTCTGAGGTACCTTGTATATATGGTATTATCGCTGTATATTTAGGTTCTTCTTTTCGGTTACCCTTTCCCTGTTAAGGTTAGGTGTTAGATCGGGGTAGCCATTTTCTTTGAGTGTTCTAGCGATATTTTCTTTTCTCTGTTCAGGTCCTCTTGTTTTGAGCATATTGTTTTTGCTCTATCGTACAAGCATTTTGCTACGCCTAACTTCACGTTTTGTGGTGATTGAGTTGTAGTGTACCTCCCCGTGTGGGTAGGTTTCCTGTATACACTTGTCGTGAAAGTGTTGTCATTCCTGTGTACAAGTACATCCAGGAATGGCAGTTTTTTCCGACTCAATTCCATTGTGAATTTGATGGTGGGTGCGCGGCTATTTAGATGATCTAGGAATTCATCTAGCTTATGCTTGTCGTTGCCAAACTACGAAGGTATCGTCCACGTATCTAAGCCATATCCTTGGTTTCTCTGTGAATTCGGATATCGCTTGGTCTTCAAAGTCTTCCATATATATATTGCTTTTTTTTTTTTTTTTTTTTTTTTTTTTTTTTTTTTTTTTTTTTTTTTTTTTTTTTTTTTTTTTTTTTTTTTTTTTTTTTTTTTTTTTTTTTTTTTTTTTTTTTTTTTTTTTTTTTTTTTTTTTTTTTTTTTTTTTTTTTTTTTTTTTTTTTTTTTTTTTTTTTTTTTTTTTTTTTTTTTTTTTTTTTTTTTTTTTTTTTTTTTTTTTTTTTTTTTTTTTTTTTTTTTTTTTTTTTTTTTTTTTTTTTTTTTTTTTTTTTTTTTTTTTTTTTTTTGCAGAGGAAGGTTAGATGTTCTCCTAGTGCAGCTTGTTATTGATGTTCAAGCTTGAAAGTTGTTTGATTTGGGCCGTACCGAGTTCTATTTACAGTGTTTTGTAAGGTGTTTCCTACAATGGATTGACGGTATTTCCACAATTTTCGAGGATCTTCAGGACTTGCGTCAGTCAGGCTTAGTTGGAAGCTAGTTGATATTCAATAACTCGCACTGACCCTCAGATCGAAGGACCTTACAAGCTGATCACCTTGTACCCATAGCACTATCTGAGACATACATATAAAACATTTGGTCAGAATACGCGCCCGTAACCTCGCATTCCAACCCGGATTGAACCACATGGGTCTTCAAATTCCACGTAGCTACTATCTGGCATGAAGTGCTTAGCGACGAGACTCGTCAATATGACCTTAGACTAGCATTGATCTTCTTTTCTCGGACTTTTGAGTTCATTGAGTGGTCATGTTCCCCTATACCAATAGTGACAATTAATCTGAAGATTTGGACCCACTTCGATTAAGATGAAGACGATATTGCTCTAGTACTGGAAACTTCGTATAAAGACAGATTTCTGATGTTCTAGATATCTTCTTCACCTCAAATTTTTGAGCATATGTTTTTCTTGTCCATTTTGTACGCCTATTCACGAGTGTATAAGTAACTGGTAGGTTCATCGATACACAAAAAAAAAAAAAAAAAAAAAAAAAAAAAAAAAAAAAAAAAAAAAAAAAAAAAAAAAAAAAAAAAAAAAAAAAAAAAAAAAAAAAAAAAAAAAAAAAAAAAAAAAAAAAAAAAAAAAAAAAAAAAAAAAAAAAAAAAAAAAAAAAAAAAAAAAAAAAAAAAAAAAAAAAAAAAAAAAAAAAAAAAAAAAAAAAAAAAAAAAAAAAAAAAAAAAAAAAAAAAAAAAAAAAAAAAAAAAAAAAAAAAAAAAAAAAAAAAAAAAAAAAAAAAAAAAAAAAAGTGATGCTGATCTAACCTTACTTCTGTATTCTTCGCTTCTTCAGGATCTAATTTCATAGCTGTCGCTTCTACTGCGGTTATTAAATCTACTTTCGAATATACCTCGGTGTTATCGCATAGTTCAAGCCTTTGTCCAGAACCTTCATTTGTTTTCGTTCAACTTCGTTTAGAGATGTTTATGACAGTGTTTTTCGATTGATGTTAGTTGGTTCTTTCTTCTCCCATTAGCTTTTCGAGTTTATTCTGCTGAATTTCCTTGAATGCTTGTTCGAATATTTACTTGGTAGCCGTATTTATCCTATCAAAGTCATTTGTCTCGTCACTGATTTCGAATGGTTTCTCTATTCTTTGGATTGGTGTTCAGTGGATATTTCTGAAAGGTGATGTTTGATTCTTCTTGACTTAACTTCGAGCTTCTCTTTGCGATTAAGTGATATTTTCTTTACGGATTTATTTGTTGCATGATTTGTACTTTTGTATAAAGGTTGATTTAGAATTTGATGTCTTAAGTTGACAAATTAAAGAAGTTCTGTTGATTTCTTAAATTTTTTCAGTAATGTATGAAATTTGTTTTCCTTTCAGAGTATCTAAGCTTTTTTTATAAAGTTTATCAAACTTCTGACATAGATGGTTTTGAATTGAACAATAGTGTTTAAGACAAGGTGAATTTAGCACAATTTCTCAGAGGAATTCTTCCTTGTGGATCTTTGTAGGTACAGATGGTGTGTAGTGGTAAGTTAGTTCTGAGACTTACCCCACACTACAGCAAACCTCCGCATCTGTACGGCCTACAAAGATCCACAAGGAAGAATTCTCTGAGACCAATTGTGAGCTCGAGAAATTCACCTTGTCACCCATTAGCACACTATCTGCTAGGTATCATTACACCCTTATCGGGAAAACCGAATCTATGGTCAAGAATACGCACTTCGTGGAAACCATCAGAAACTTCCAACCAAACCACGAAGAAATACTGGTAAGCTTCGACATTGTGAGTCTATTCAAAATGTGCCTACCGATAAGGCACTAACTATCATAAGGGACAAGCTGGAAAAGGATGAAACGTTAGACGAACGCACGCAACTCTCGGTAAACACAATAATGGAACTTCTGACAATATGCATTAGAACTACATATTTCCAGGTAGAAGACAAATTCTACCAACAAGAGTTTGGGATGGCTATGGGTTCCCCACTATCACCCATAGTGAGCAATATATATATGGAAGACTTTGAAGACCAAGCGATATCCGAATTCACAGAGAAACCAAGGATATGGCTTAGATACGTGGACGATACCTTCGTAGTTTGGCAACACGACAAGCATAAGCTAGATGAATTCCTAGATCATCTAAATAGCCGCGCACCCACCATCAAATTCACAATGGAATTGAGTCGGAACAAAACTGCCATTCCTGGATGTACTTGTACACAGGAATGACAACACTTTCACGACAAGTGTATACAGGAAACCTACCCACACGGGAGGTACCTACACACCCAATCACCACAAAACGTGAAGTTAGGCGTAGCAAAATGCTTGTACGATAGAGCAAAAACAATATGCTCAAAACAAGAGGACCTGAACAGAGAAAAGAAAATATCGCTAGAACACTCAAAGAAAATGGCTACCCTGATCTAACACCTAACCTTAACAGGGAAAGGGTAACCGAAAAGAAGAACCTAAATATACAGCGATAATACCATATATACAAGGTACCTCAGACAAAATACGAAGGATAGGCAGCAAATACAAGATACGCACTGCCTTCAAATCGACCAGAACGCTCAGGGAATACTAACCAAAACCAAACCATACAATGAAGATCAGAATTCCAAGAACTGTGTATACAACCTACCATGCGAATGCGGCAGAGCATACATAGGAGAGAGCAGTAGACCACTCAAAGTGAGAACTCAGGAACACAAGAACAACGTTCGCAAGGGCGAAACAGAAAGATCAAGAATCGCTGAACATGTCTGGAACGAAGACCACCGCATCCAATGGAATAACATACAGATAGTGGCAAAGGACGAGAATACAACTCGTCGGAAACTCAAAGAAGCCACATACATCGCACTAGCAGAAAATCAAATAAGCCAAGCTAGTGTAGATATGAAACCCATATGGATTCCAATAATGCGCGAAGAGCTTCAGCGCAATACACCTGCGCAAGATGTTACGACGCAACATGCGCAATAAACTTCTGCGCAACCACGAAAAAGTTTAATACATATATAAGTTCTAAAAAATATATATTGGATTACTCAGTGGCTCAGCGGTAAATGTGTCAGACTAGTAAGTGAAAGGTACCAAGTTCGAATCTGAGAGTAGTCAGTTTGAGAAAATTAGATATAACAAATGAATTCGACTCAAGTGCGAAAACAGTCCTTCTCAGGACTAAGCCTGACGGAAGCAGAGTCCGCTTCCGAAACGTCGCGCTCAAAAGCATAAACTGTGGAAATAGGCCGATCAACTCCATTAATAGGAAACCACAGTTACAAAACACTTATAATACAGAAAAAGCGATGAGGTTAGTTCTTTATTAGATATTAAAATGAAATGAAATTCGTTTAATGAGGTTGGGGATGACCTGGTTAACTTAAATGGCGAAATTCCTGGAGACAAACATTCAATACATATTATTGAGGTTACTGGGAATAAGCAATACGATATATGTCTGCAACAAGCTCTTGTAGGTAACACAAAAGCTTTTGATGAACCAATTAGGAAATATATTTTGATACTGAAGTTTTAGCGGGAAATTGACCAAATTCAAAAAATTTTTTTTTAAAAACAATACTTGTGCCTTTTTAGTTATTAATTTTTTATAATGCTGACAATTATTGAAACTGTATGCATTATAAAAAATGAATAACCTAAAAAAAGTGTTTATTACATTATTAAATATTAAATAAGTTACTTTTATTTAAATCAAGAAATAAAACATTACAATAACGTTTATTTTATTTTGCCACCATAATGTTCTTTATACGCCTCCAAATGCGGGCGTAATGTGGTCTTTATAGCACGGAAATGTCATTGATGCTAAGCAGCATGATTGACAGCAAACACATGACATGATATATAATAGCAATATCACAGTATCTTAGTAACAACAAATTAGCCTACTGTCGTCTTTATTTCACTGCATTTGCATTTAAAATGAAAATACTGAATCTTTTAATATTTTGTTCCATGGTCAAAATAAATAAACATTAAGCACGGCATAATTAGATTATGGCTCAGAATTAAAGCTCCTCGCGTCGGGCTTTAACATTCTCGAGCCATAATCTTCTGATTATGCTTAATACAAATATCTATTATACGCCTCCAAATGCGGGCGTAATGTGGTCTTTATAGCACGGAAATGTCATTGTTGCTAACAGCATGATTGACAGCAAACACATGACATGATATGTTGCGTTTTCACCTTCCATTTTAGAATGCAAATTATTTACAAACAAACAGTACCTTAGCAACAATTTAGCAATATCACAGTATCTTAGTAACAACAAATTAGCCCACTGTCGACTTTATTTCACTGCATTTGCATTTAAAACTTGCCGAAAATACTGAATCTTTTAAAATTTTGTTCCAGTTTCATGGTGCAAAATAAAATAAAACATTATGTACCACGGCATAATTAGATTATGGCTCAGGAATAAAAGCCCTCGCTTCGCGTCGGGCTTTTAACATTCCTCGAGCCATAATCTTCTGATTATGCCCTTAATACATAAATATCTATTATTGTGCATTAAGTTGTTATGTTCTCTTATATAAATTGGTTACATTTCTATAATCTCTACTCTATGGAATAATTCGTCTTTACTTTTGCCGTCAGATGGCGTACAAATACATTTTACTTAATTCCTATTGGTGCAATTGTGTTCGTTAGTCTCGAACCCTTGTTTCTGTTTTTTTTCAGATTTTTGTTTCCTGCCCGTTAGTGTGCCTAGAAAATTGCTAATACGCTACTCACTTGAACCGCTATACGTTTGACCCGATTTTCTTATAATAACGGATATTTCTGGATTTGTCATTCAACGACCAAATAGTTTTGTGCCTGAACCTTATGCTAGTTCTCGTCACTTAATTAAAGTGATATTTACGTCTTTAAAGCATTCAAGAGTGTTGTTTTCTTAATATCTACTTAAACGCTTGTGGCTACCAGCTTACAAGGTCAGTACTCCTTTTTGTATAATTTCGTCACCTAATGTCCTATTCTCTTCCGTAGCGTTTTACTACGTGTTTTATCTACTTTTCTACTACTTCGCTACGTCATCAAACGCCGTCATCATCCAACAACGCCGCTGCCATCTTAATTTTCCATCGAATCACGCGTCGACCGAAGAAATTCAATTTCAACGAACTACAACCAGTAAAACTGCAGTCCTTTCACCTCAATATTGCTAATAATTTACTATTCAACTATTAAGTAACTTGCCCCGCCGAAATTATTCATTTTAGTAAATTCTCATTTTACTTCCTTAGTTCAAAGATTGAGTTTTACGCCATCTATACTGTGCAGTCATAATTTATATTTCAAAATCTAACTGTAACTATTTGCCTATTTATTTCTATTCTAAATTCATATTCTTAAGCTTGAATTGTTACTAAATTTGTAAATCACATTTACCTTGAAATACTTGCTTGCCTATTCAAACATAATTTATTGTATTAACTTCAGTATTCGAACCTGTCGATAATCATTAAGTAATTAACGTATTCATTTCTCGGACCAACCTATTGCTGATGGTCCGATTTGTTATTGTTTTTTTATCTAGCTCGTATTGCTTCGGCCAACGTTACTTGCGCAAGGAAACGACACCGAAGGGTAGTTATTTAGGTAAGATTATTGATGTACCTAATCGCTTGCTCACCTCGAATAAACCGAATCCTGAATAATTTCGAACGGTAACGTAACTGATTTTGCACATTTTGCTTAAAAGTTCATATATGTCGAATTTATATATTCATGTTACCATTTATTTTGAAGTTCATTATAATTTAGTTAACCCCATTTTGCTTACTTATTTGTCACTCACCTATAAGCTATTAGTTCGTATTTCGAACTAGAAGCTATAACTATAACTACTACTACGCAAGAAATACGTGGCGTCCATTCTCTTAACTATTCTTTACTCAATTATTGCTCACAACATCATACTTAAAATTCTAGATATACTAGCCCTCCCCCAATGTTTGCCTACTTGTACTGAGCCACCGACTCCTTGCATTTTAAACTTTGTTGCCATCGATAGTTACCGTAACAAAGTACATACGTTTTATACGATTTGGTAGGTAGTTTTTCCACTATCCCCAATAAAATGAAATCAAAACAAATTAAGGTAAAACTAAACTATACAGAAAATTGAGTATGGTAATAATCAGGTTGAGTTTGACGAAAACGCTGTACTTCTCGTAGAATTTCTTCTCTCCTACTCACATCTACAATAATATCATACTTCAAATGTGAACAGTATTTTAAATCTTAACATCTTTATAAAATCTTTATAAAAGATGTTCAAAATGAAATCCATCTGCCTCAATACACTTTTCTTGTCGAATGTTTAAATGTGTAATGGACTTTCTTAATTTATGAATAAACATTTCTTGGGCTTGTTCATTTCATTCCGATTAAAATAATTACACATAATTTTTTCTCAAACAAATAAGAAAACTAGGTTATTACAAACATTTTTTATCTGTTTTCTGTCTATTACGGGTGGAAAAAGTTACATACAGGGTGAATTTTTGAGATGAACCAGATATGCCAGATTTCTAAATCCGGCCCTGTAAATCAATTCAAGTTATGGTATTTACCATTCTGGAGCGCAGTGTGTGTCGTTACTGTTTATTTTAAAGATTTATTTTTAATAACTAAACATTATTATACAGTAAGATATTTCAATATTGCCAATTTTCAATTTGACTCTAAAATGAATCTTTAATTGAAAATGTGAGTTAAGTGTAACAAAAAAATTCAAATACCCAGGTTTAACTGTCTATTAATGCGCTCTGAAAAAATTATATCAGAATTTAGAGAAATCATATACAGGCTGAAGTATTGGATATGAAGCAGTCCCACAAATTTTCACGAAGACGGTCCTGGATTTTTTTAATTCTGAATATGTCAGTAAACAAAACAAGAAGACATTTTTAATGGTAATTTGATAATCCCCTAAGGTGCCTCTACTTATGGTAGAAGTATGTACAGTTCCTCGCGACTCACCCTGTATAATACCTGTTGGGCCTGTTTCCGATGTCACAGTTTCAGCAGTATTCTCCACATCAATCACGTCAAACTCAGTAGTTGGAATTACTTCTTGAATGCTTTGCTCAATAGGGTTTGTAGAGGTACAAGGCGGAAATGTTACCGACTTCTCTGAACATACTTCTGCAGCTTGTGGGATTTCAGGTCGTCCTACAATATGAATAATAAATTATTAGAAAATGTAAATAACTTGCACATAATTATGCACTCTAACCCTACTAAATTTACTTAAACTAAAATAATCACCAGAGTAGGCACCGCATGTAACTGCAATCCTCGACGTGTTCCTGGTACTCTCTGAACTTTCTGAAAAAGGCTATCGCATACGTATCGCCCATAGATTGCTTTAGCATTTAAGTCCTGCATTTCAGGTTGCTGAATATTACTTATCTATACTTTCGATAATACCAGATCCTTGGGAAATCTGTGCCTTTTGCTGTATCTGTCTTCACGCCCATGTATAGAGCACTTAGGTACATATTTTAACTCGTCCATAACAGCTATGAATTCAAACATTTTTATTTACTAGAACCGTAAAGTAAGGATACACAAACCTTCTTAAAAATTAATATTTACTCTACGCTACAAAATTATTATGATGATTAGAATATCAAAATTAATCTTTTTATTTACACTCTTAACCTAAATAACCACCACAAATAATGACAATAAAACCAGAATAATGGCAGTAACAATACCTATACAACAAAAATGAAAAAAATGATAAAATAATTGCACAAACAGTAAAATCACATAAAAACGTAGAAAAAATCACAGGAAAACACGTGTTGACCTGTGAAACTAAACATGTGCCAATCACATAAAAAATATGTTATGTGTAGAGGGCGGATTAATAAGCACAAAAAAGTCACATATATGCGCATATATATGCACCGAATATGTAAAAGATATGCAGGCAGTTTGTTAAAATATGCAACATTATATGCAAAATATGCGTACCAACAAATGATACACAACCTGTATTAAACAAAAACTTTTATTATGTGAAAAAGATTCTTAATGAAATTTAAAAAATTAAGTAATAAAAATAATAATAATGTATTTGTTTAATATTAACCACAAATAATCTTATGATCAGTTGGAGAATTAAACACAATATGTACATATTATTCTGATTCATCGCTTTTCTGCCTATAACAACTTACAATAAGGGTTTCTCCAAATTGTTTAAATTAAATCCTTGTCGCCTATCAGATAAAATATATTTATAAGTTGAAAAGCTCCGTTCCACATCAACAGACGTAATTGAAGCGTTTTTCAATACAGATACAATGTTTGGATCGATTTCCAATTCTACTGATTCCCCAAAAATAATTTTACACACATTTACAAGGACTTAGTACTCTTCATTTTTCTCTAAAACTTGATTGAGTTTTTTTTCAATGGCTTTATCTACTCGATCACGAACTTAACTACAAGATATACTAAACTCATTTATTAATTCAACAGGGTTTGTAAGCGAAAGGTCTTCGATCTCTAATTTTAAAATTGTTTCGGACATAAAGTGGTAATTGGCGCTTATAAATGCTGATTGTTGCGGTAAGTGTATTTTATTTAGAATAGCTTTTGCTTCCGTAATTGAATGAGATTCATGGGCAAATTGTAAAATTATTTTTTTAATGTCTTTAAAATTTTCCGAGTAAAACAGGGCGGCCTGTAGCCATGTACCCCACCTAGTTATTACTGTCTGAGGGGGAAGAGGAGTATTTGGAAACGAGTGTCTACCATTAACCTGGATTAGTATAGGTTGCAAAACGTTAGATGTGCGTAGCTATTGATTCCGCTAATGTAAGTTAAAAAAGTTGACAGTAGGGAAACTGGAAGCGTTTTCGAACTTAGCAAGTATTTTCTTGCAATTTGATCAGTTTTTTATAATTATTTGGGGATATTTTATAGTTTTTGTCATGTCTTACTCTGAAATTCCATGTACGTCTCGAGAAATCAGTGCAGCACAGAAGCGCTCTCCGATCTGCTCCCAACCAAGTCGTGTGGTATTTATACAGCCAAATATAAAGCCTTTGTTAAATGGTGTAATAATAAGCATGTAAAAATCTACTCCGAAAGTGTCCTGCTGTTTTTCGGAAATGGTAACTGTAGAGAATTTAAAAAGTTCAACACTTTGGTCTAGATATTCCATCGTTGTTGAATATCAAACATGGAATAAACATTAGTAAATATTCGAGACTACGAGCATGTTTAAAGAAGCAAAATGAAGGCTGTACCCCGAAGAAAGCAAAAGTTTTCACCAAAGAACAGTAAGAGAAGTTTGTGAACAACGCTCCCGACCAAACATATTTGACGATGAAGGTAAATTTGAGACTATAAATGAAATTGAAACAAGTTCGAATATACAAGTTTTTTTACGTTATTTTGATAATGGGTATCTCTTGGGCATGCCGATGTGACGAACTAGTCAATATGAAGATTGAACAAACAGAAGACTTAGGATCTTTAATCCACATTAGAATTCCCGATAGCAAAACCAAGATAATGCGGTAGTTTACAGTAATTGAAGAAAAGTTTCTACAATTTTACAAAAAGTATGTTTTATTACGGTCAGAAGGAATGAAAGATTCGCATCTTTTCTTAAAATACGTAAAATTGGTGGTGTTTGCAGTCTTATTTAAAATTAACTGATTGGAAGGAATGTACGGGACACTGTTTACGAAGAACTTCAGCTACACTCCTTGTAGACGGTGGTCGCGATATTACATCTTTAAAAAGGCATGGAGGATGAAAATCGACAAGTGTTGCCGAAGATTACATCGGAGATTCCATTACCAACAAAAACCAAATTGCTTTAAAAATTTTATCTCCCAATTTTGAACTACTCGAAACAAGTACCGGAAACAGACGAAATTTCTTCGGGCAGCTGTAGACGAGATAATATATTTGTAAATGATTCGTCTTCTCAAACTAACACTAGCATCAGCACTAGTAACGAAGGATTTTCTGCAGTAGAGGGTTCTTTTGAACGTGCTTTGATTGTAGATGGATCTTTGAATACGGATATTGTCCATCAATCACGTTCAGCAGCGGTTGCAATTTCGAACAAGCTTCATGTAGTAATTGTAATTTTCATTTTTATTTAACAAAATAAAAATATCCACTTATGTTTAAATTAAAGGCTTTAATTGACGCATCGTACTGCGTGAGCGGAAGCATGGGTGACAATGTTTTGATATCAGTTCGTCTGGCGGTGCTTCTGCTGCGCACGGGGGCGGGGCCTCTGTCACTTTACATCGGCTGGTGAGTGGCGCTGAAGTTCTTTAACGACGCTCGAAAATGACAACCACAAAATGACAATTTAGTATCTTGTATTGCGTCACTGAATGTCATGTTTACTGACGTTTGAAGAAAGAGTTTTTAATTTATGCGGCAAGAAGTTTTACATTAGATATATGAAAATTGGTTTTAAGCGTAAAAGTTACTTTACTTTTGACCAATAGTGTACAAAATTGGATTCACAGAAGAACTATGCATTACTTTATAAATAATGAAAACATGAAAGAATGATGTGTAGAAAAAAAATTCAAAATTAGGAGATCTTTGCAGTGATATAATCAAAAAGGTATGTTATTATATTATTTATTTCATAAGACCAGTCTTGAAGCACGAATTCAAGTTTAAAACAAGGAGTGCTTACTTCTAGGTCTTCTAGTTGATTTAGGGATTTTTGTGGCGGTTGGTAATGTTTTAATTTTAAAAGTGAAAATTTGATTTAGTTCCCTTGTGTTTTATCCAGATAATCTTGCATGTACGCTCCCTGAAATACGTGAAATTTTCAAAAATACGGTCGCGAATTTGCTCACGTCAAAGTTTTCCACTTGATGCATCCTGTTTTTGACACATTTTGTAAGAGTGACAATTCATGGCATAATTCCGAATCCAGCTTTACCAATCTAAAAATTTTCGTAAAATGTTCCGTGAATTAATGGCTATAATGACATCGGGGATGATGACGTTGCGTTTCTTAATGTGTCTATTAAAGAATCAAAATGGAAGCGTCGTGAAAATAATTTTTGTATTTCTACCCTGCCTTCTAGTAAAAGTGAGTAAAATGTAACGCTTTTTTATAATTTACTTTTCTCAGCTCTTTTCCAGAAAAACTCATTTCTCAAGTTAAATCGAGCACCCTGTACATAATCTGACACAAACGAACCCAGAAGTGAAATTGAATAAAGCGTACGTACGTAATTGTAAAATATACGTTTTATTTCAGATATTAAAGTTTTTGTTATATTGATTTATGGGTTTTGGTGAACAGTGATAACATTGATTAACATTAATCAATGGTAATAATAATATATAATAAATTAATTTTAAGTCTATTGAATCCTCCTTAACAATGTTTCGAAAAGTAGCAGACGTAGATGTTAGATAAAGGTTAATTACATGGGTTAATTCTATTAATAATCATTTATAAATGTCAGCAACAATAGTAATGTTTCTAAAGGCTAAGGCAGACACAATATTAATTAGTATAATAATGGCACGCTTACTACATTGGGTATTTATACTAGCATCTGCAATCGTAGGCCATTTCGTATTTTAGAGTAATATAATATTAATCTAAATTTCTTTTAGTTGGGGAATTGTAATGAACAAAGTCAATGTTTAACAGAAACAGGGATTGATAAACAAGTCTTAAAACAGAATTAAATAGTTTCCAAACTGATATTGACAACAAAACTGTTGGAAAATATTTTGCGTGTTTATGGAAAAAGAAAAATATATTAAAAGCGGATGGGTCACTTGACAAGTATGTTTACTATGAATACATTGCAAATTTAGGTGCAAAATATCGTAATATAACAGTGCACGATGAACATAGAGATATAGTGAAGAGAATACTTGAGAGTGAATTAAATGACTTAACATACGACGAAAATGCAGAACGATATGCTGTTAAGTTGGTTAATGGTATCAAAATGTTCTTTTTTGCGATTACTTTTTCTGACAGAGGACCTGGAAGAGACTTATTGGAATTGATGATGGAGTAAAGTTTTATATCTTTATAATATCAATCTTTAATAATAACATCTAAATTGATTTTTAAAACATGATTGATTTAGCTAATTCTATTTTATGAAAACATATATATATATATATATATATATATATATATATATATATATATATATATATATATATATATATATATATATATATATATACATATGTATAAATGTTGCTATTTTTGGTATTAATAGTCAGATCTAACAATAATTATACTTTCTTTGGCATAATATTTCGTCTACTTCAGTGCCTTTTTTTATTAAATACAAATTGAAAAAATTCACAATTAACTAAAATGACATTATATACACACCTACTATATTAAATTTTGCAAAATTTGATTATGAACTAATGTAAATGTTCCAAATCCTTTTTACTATTACAAACATTATTACTGTTAATTTTGATGTGCATCATTTCCATATCTAAAATTTGTGTTTTATTATAATCAAATAAATGTTTATTTTCAACCGAATGTTTTGTTAAAGCGGTTCTTTATGGTTTAAGTTTTACGTCCGATTTATGCTGCGTGATGCGATTTCTTAGCGGTTGCAAAGAAGTCCCTATATAAATTTTGTTACAATTACCACCAGGAATTTTGTAAATAGTGTTTGTTTTCTCATCATAATGACTCTTAGACTATAATTTTGAGAATAAAGATGATCCTTTATTTTGAGATTCAAAAACTGGTAGTAAATTAAATTTGGATCATGATTTATAAATCAAATATTTTTTGTTAGTAAAAGGAATTGAAATCAACTTATGATTTTGATTTAAATTATTTCCTGTTTTAAAATTATTATAAAATTGGTGCACTCTCTTTTGATTGAGAGTTCACCAATTTTATAATAATTTTACATTTATTTCGCTTTACATTAAAAACTTTATAGAGAATGTATGTAAAATTAAATTTTCTTTAAAAAACACGTCTTTTTCTTATAAAATTAACCGTTATTCAGATAATGAAAAAATTTGAACAATTAAATTCTCCCTTAGGAATTTTTTTGCTGCTAAATTACTCGACATATCAAAAAATTGCATAGAACATAATTAATCGATATGTTTAAAGTCTATATCTACCTATTTTTATATCTTTGAGATATGCAGCTGTTTTAGAAATATATGATAAAACCAAAAACTGCCCCTAGGAAACCCGTCGCTAGATTTCTCCCAAAATCTAATCAGCTTTAAGCCAAATGAAAACAAACTTAAACACAAAATGTTAAGTACGTAGGTATTTTCGTTCTGGAGTTATCGTGGATACTAACATACATCCAAACACACACACGCACGCACGCACACGAACACGCACAAACACACGCGTGCGCACACGCACACGCACAAGCACACGCACACGCACACGCACACGCACACCCACACGCACACGCACACGCACACGCACACGCACACGCACACTCACACTCACACTCACACGCACACGCACACGCACACGCACACGCACACGCACACGCACACGCACACGCCCACGCACACACACACACCACCCGCACACGCACACACACGACACACGCACACGCACACGCACACGCCGCACCGCACGCGCACACGCACGCACACGCACACGCACCACGCACACGCACACGCACACGCACACGCACACCACACGCACACACGCATACGCAACGAGCACGCACACGCACACGCACACACACGCACACGCACACGCAGCACACGCACACGCACACGCACACGCACACGTACACGCACACCACACGCACACGCACACGCACACGCAAAGCACACGCACACGCACACGCACACACACGCGCACGCACACGCACACGCACACGCGCACGCACACGCACACGCGCGCGCACGCGCACACGCACACGCACACGCGCACAAACGCGCACGCGCACTCGCACACGCACACGCACACGCACACGCACACGCACACGCAACGCGCACGCACACGCACACGCACACGCACACCCACACGCACTCGCACACGCACACGCACACGCACGCGCTCACGCACACGCACACGCACACGCACACGCACACTCACACGCACACGTACACGGAACGCACACGCACACGCACACGCACACGTACATTCACACGCACACGCATACACGCCCGCACACCCACATGCACACGCACACACACACAGATACACACAAACGTTGTAAGATGAGATAATAAGTCGAGTTAGCGATATTGAAATATAGCTCGATTGCATAACCTTCTATACCTGCATATGTAGGACTACTGGTTTTCCATGAATATTTAATTCTTCATATCCCCTTTAATTAACGTTATTGAATGTTGGTTCCGGGTGTCATAAGCTGAGACCTCTTCGGTCATCAGCAAACGTAACTAGAGATTTCATAAGTATATAATTCGAGATGGTCCTAAGTAAGATCTCTGAGAGCTATCACTCAACAGATATAGAATAGAAAGTAATTTACTTTCTTCAGCGTTACTTTCGTCATTTTACCTTACCCACTAACCAATGTCACCATATAGCACGCCTTTATAGACAGATGTTCTCTCTAGTCTCTTTGCCTTGTATAAATACTCTTTTTTAACTTAACAAGACACCAGTATAAGGAAGTTTTGTGCTGGTCACAGTGAAATATAGACCACAAACAAACATACATTTTCCATCACTTATTTTTAGCAGTGGAAAAAATAAGAACATTGAGTTGGGAATGTAAGAATGAAATAGATCAATCGCTTCCGCGAAATGTTAATAGGTGAAGATTTTGTCTCAATCAATATTAATGTATGCACGAATGGTATTGATTTCCATTTCTGCGAATGTTAATGTTAGACTACAAGGGAACAGTTATATATTTTGTATATTAAATCCAAAGACTGTATAGTATATGATGCCTAACATTGTAAAGTTAGTGTTTAGTCTACATATAAAGTAATTATCTTAGAGATCCGGACGAACTTTCGTACGTGAGTGGTGTGTTGCTTAACCGAATTCACTGTAATGGAGAGATTTATAACTCGTGTTTATAATATTATTATAATGTTAGGTACCAGTTCAGGGTGGTGCGGAGAAGTATGCCTACTTTCGTGATGTCGGACGTGTTGGAGGAGTCGGGGTAAGTCCTAATGACGCTGTAGCCTTGGAGGTTTCCGTTAGTGCCGCAATTAGTAGTAGACATGGCTTAGTTGAAAGAATAACGCACTTTTGCGGTCGAGACGTATTTTTCCCAAACAAGTCTGTCATTTCAGTGCAGCGTACGTGTTATGGAATTTTTCCTCGAAATGCTGTTCCTCTCCGAAACTCCATTTTGTTATTGGTGGAGAACTTTCGTGCATGTGGTAGTGTTGTGCAAAAGAGGGTGGAGACTCAGAAAACAATGACCGTGAGAACCCCTAAGCGTTCTGCTCGCAAGCGTATATCGTCTCTGGCGCTTTCTAACCGTACTGTGAGTCGAATTCTCTACGAAAAACTTCACTTCCATCCATACAAGAACTTTCACAAGGAGACTGACAAAATCGAGTGCAGGCCCATGGCCGGCACGCTCGCCGGATTGAACTCCGTGTTAGTACTTTTATGGGCTGCGTCAAGAGTGAGGTGTTTAAATACATCGACCCAGGACCCTTGAGGCATGCAATACGTCCTGAAGTTGGTCGCATTCCGCAACAGATGTTTCGCAAAGTTATGCATAACTTCAGAAACCGGCTGCAGCAGTGCAATGACAATGAAAGACATGGTTTAAATTATGTGTTGTTTAAAATAAAGTAAAATTAACTCTCAGTCGCATCCTTGTGATGCCACAATAAAGTTTTTTTCTAACATGTTTTGTTATTTTTAATTTACTTTCAAAGTTACATATATTGACCTAAACTAAAATTATTCATATATTGACAGAAATACTATCTCATAAGACAGGTAATAGAAGCGTGCGCGTATGCGTGTGCGTGTACGTGAGTGTGAGTGCGTGTTTGTGTTTGTGTTTGTCTTTGTGTTTGTGTTTGTGTTTGTGATTGTGATTGTGTTTGTGTTTGTGTTTGTGTTTGTGTTTGTGTTTGTGTTTGTGTTTGTGTTTGTGTTTGTGTTTGTGTTTGTGTTTGTGTTTGTGTTTGTGTTTGTGTTTGTGTTTGTGTTTGTGTTTGTGTTTGTGTTTGTGTTTGTGTTTGTGTTTGTGTTTGTGTTTGTGTTTGTGTTTTGTTTTGTGTTTGTGTTTGTGTTTGTGTTTGTGTTTGTGTTTGTGTTTGTGTTTGTGTTTGTGTTTGTGTTTGTGTTTGTGATTGTGATTGTGTTTGTGTTTGTGTTTGTGTTTGTGTTTGTGTTGTGTTGTTTGTGTTGTGTTTTGTTTTGTTTGTGTGTTTGTGTTTGTGTTTTGTTTGTGTTTGTGTTTGTGTTTGTGTTTTGTTTGTGTTTGTGTTTGTGTTGTGTTGTGTTTGTGTTTGTGTTTGTGTTTGTGTTTGTGTTTGTGTTTGTGTTTGTGTTTGTGTTTGTGTTTGTGTTTGTGTTTGTGTTTGTGTTTGTGTTTGTGTTTGTTTGTGTTTGCGTTTGTGTTTGTGTTTGTCCGTGTCCGTGTCCGTGTCCGTGTTCGTGTTCGTGTTGGTGTTCGTGTTCGTCTTCGTTTTCGTGTTCGTGTTCATGTTCGTTTTCGTGTTCGTGGTCGTGGTCGTGTTCGTGTTCGTGTTCGTGGTCGTGGTCGTGTTCGTGTTCGTGTTCGTGTTCGTGTTCGTGTTTGTGTTCGTGTTCGTGTTCGTGTTCACGTTCACGTTCGCGTTCGTGTCGTGTTCGTGTTCGCGTTCGTGTTTGTGTTTGTGCTTACCGTAACTTGAATCAAGCCAGTATTTTAGAATTGAAGGTTAGCTTTGCAAGCTGTAATTTAAATTAAACCGGCATTTTTAAATTGAGAGTTGGTTTTGCAATATGTAAGTTAAAGCAATTTGGTATTTTTGATTTGAAGGTTAGTTTTTGCAAGCTGTAAGTTAAGTCAATTTGGTGTGAAGTATATTATCAAAATTGTGGATAAAAGCCTGTCTGTCTGGCTTTTATGTAAATTAGCTGGTTTTTTTCAAATACGTTAGAGGTGTTTGAAGAGTGAAAGAATGTTATTGTTGGTTACATAACTAAGAAATCCTCACACCGTGCAGACAAAAGCACGTAAACACCAAAATTGTATTTTTAATTAGGTAGCTAGTGGGTTTTTCTCCCCTGAAGGTTTTTGAATAGTGACAGGTCGTTATTGTGGAAATCTAGAAAATAGTTACTTCATATTAGTGATTGTTAGGAACCTTTAAGTACTCTATATTGTCCATTTATAAACACAACGCAGAAAGTGAATATGCCGTGACTGTAATTAACACAAACCAGCAGTGTCTCCTGTAGTATCCCATATATGGGAGTTTATTGTAAGTTGGTTACAATGTAAAAAGATCAGAAAAGTTGTAAAATTAAATCGCTAATAGTTTAATGTATATTAGTCCATCTTGACAACATCGCATATTAACGGTAAACTAGAAATTGTGAGGGAGGTACAGAAATACCTTTATTTGGTAGGGACTTGCTGAACATTTTTAATGTAAAGGTTAACTTGAATAAGTTAGAAGTAAGTAAAGATGATATTGTAAAAGAATTAAGGCTTGAATGTAAAGATATTTTTAGTGCTAAGTTAGGAAAATACGTTTATGAAACCATTGATTTAAAGTTAAAGGAGCAACTTCAGCAATTTTCAGAAAACCGGGGTCAATGCCGTATGGATTAAAATATAAGGTAGATAGGGAACTTGATACATCAGAAAAGGAGTTGAAAACAGTAGTTGAGAAACGCCTTTAGTTCCGGTTATCAAGTCTGTTGGTCTGCTAATTATAACCTAACTGTGATCAAGTATTTAGAAAGTTGTAATCATCCGCTACCTAGAGTAGAAGATTTGTTTAGTGCTCTGAAAAGGCGGTGTGGAATTTACAAACTTAGATTTCACATGTGCATATAATCGGTTAGAGTTAAGCGAGGAGATCAAGGAATGGCTAGCGTGGAGCACGCAGAATTTGCAAAGTTAAGCGTTTACCTTATGGTACCAAAGCGGCTTGTCAGATTTTTCAAAATATAGTAGAGAAAATCTCGTTAGGGACTACAGGGATAGTAAGTTTAATGGATGATATCCTAGTAACAGGAAAAAATTTAAGGGAGCAGGTGGAAATTGCAAAAAAAAATGTGTTAATAGGTTGAGAAGAGTAGGATTTACTTTCAATTACAAAAAGTATTAGTTCTTTAAAGACAATATTGCATATTTAAGGCATGTAATAGATAAGCATGGATTGAGAAAAGATGAGAGTAAGGTTAAAGCAATCACAAACATGCAAACACCTGAAAATCTAACAGGACTGAGCGCTTTTTTGGGTGTGGTAAATTACTATATAGAATTCAATGAAAATAGTAGTATTATTCTAAGTCCTTTGTATATATGGTTACAAAAGGATGTTAAATTTGTTTGGAACGCACATTGTGAAAATGCAGTTGTAAAGATAAAGAGAAAATTGGTCTCAGAGGTAGTTTTAATGCATTTTAATCCAAAATTACTAATAAAACTAGTTTGTGACGCTAGTAAGATAGGGGTCGCAGCAGTATTACTTCATGTATTAAGTGATGGCTCGGAGCGTCCCATTGGTTGGGCGAGTCGCATTTCAACGAATTTATACGATTTGGGCTTCCGGAAGCGGTGAAACCTAACCAACCTCTGACAAGAATTGGCGTTTTTATGGCAATGCTAAAAGACAATTGCATGAATCCGGTTGAACCACGCCCTGTTTTTGCCATCGACGAGCACCTTGTTCTTTACAAAGGAAGGTTGCACTTCCGTCAATACAAAAAGTCGAAAAGGAGCATTGCCATAAAAATGTTTGCATTATGCCCAAGTGCCCCTAATTTACGAGGCTGTACATGCAATTTTTGTGTGTACGTAGGAAAAGATACATTTGACGTATTTCATATTCCAGGTACCGAAAATCTTTCAGTATCCGAACGAATATTGGTGCATTTATCCAAAAATGTACTAAACACTGGAAGGGAGATTATACTTGACAACTGGTATATATCCGTAAGGCTATAAGAATGTCTACTCTCTCAAAAAACATTTGTAACAGGAACAATCAGATCTAATCGTGGAGTTCCCACGCAGTTGACAGATTTACCACTGGAACAATATCAAGCTTGTTTTATTCGTAAAGATATGCAGCTAATAGTGAGATTCAGAGATAAAAAGGATGTATACCTTTTAACAAGCAAACACACAGCCGGTTTTCGTGAAAAAATTCGTCACGTGTCGGGTGCCAAGCAACTCAATTGCAAAAAACCAGACCACATTGACTTCTACAATCAAAATATGGGTGCCGTGGATGCCATTTATCAGGACTTAGAACCCTACAACTCAATTCGCAAAAATTATGCTTGGTTCACAAAACTCTCCTTGCAGCTCGTACTTCACATTCTTCTTAATTTGAAAATGCTATACGTTCACGCCAATGAGGTTACACCTATTACCATGTACGATTATACAAAATTAGCCTGCAATGAAATTTTGTTCAAATATAGTAAAGGTTTTCAAAATATGGTTTCTACAAGTAAATCGAATCCATCCACTTCCAAGTCTTCACTCACCGCTGCACCTAAACTTGAGCATGTCTTGGCCCATTTGCCTAAGGGAGAGAAAAATAGAGCACTGAGAAAAGTATGTGCTGTATGTCACAGACAAGGTATTCGAAAATTAACTAGGAATATGTGCCTTCAGTGTCCAGAGAAACCGGGATTATGTCGTTTGGAAATATTTCAACAGCCCACAAATAGAATATTTTTATAATTTTTATAATTACAAGAACTTTTGTTTTATTCTTATTACTATTATATGTTCTGAATCAATATAAATCAATCATCTAAGCAAAAAAAACTATTTTTCATTTTGAACATTCCATATCTACGTCAAACCCTACACATTATTCTTGATATGTCGGATATCCTGGTATATTATCAATATCTAAACTCTGGATATCCTGGTATAGCACGAATTCTTAACTGCATGGCGCCCATTTTGTTTTAATGTTTTCAGAGCTAATACGAAGTGAATACACTTCTTAACAAGTGTCTAAATTCAATATTGTTTTTTTTTTGCAAAAAAAGGTAATTTGGTATCAGCAAGCCCCTAGGAAAATACGGTTGGAGTGGAAAGCGTTAAGGTTAAGGCAAATAATTGTTTAATGTAGAAAATAGACGGAAATGACTCAGGAGTCATCAACGGAGTTAGTTGAAACGTTTTCTTTAAAGACACAGATAATGCAAAACCCAGTAGAGGTTAGGGATTTAATAGGGAAGGTACTCTTAAGAATAGAATTGGATACAGGTGCAGGAGAATCAGATTTGTCAAATTATATATATGAAAAGATGTTTTCGCATTTTACTCTAGAGAAAACAAATGTAAAATTAGAAACTTATGATGGAAAGGTGATCGAGCCTTTAGGTCAAATAAAAGTACCGATGAGATGTAATGTTAAACTCCCATAAGTAGGATACAACATCTCCTGTCAAGGCGTTATTTCAATACGGTTATCAACAACAACACTCGTAAGTGATAGTTTTTGATTTTAACCCTTACTCCTTATTTTATTTACTCTATATAATTACTTGTACAAATTTTTAATGTTATTATTCATTACCATCTCGGTCTAAACCTGTTGTAAACCTTCACGCGATCAGCACACACTTTTTATACCTTCATCCGTACATCTACAGTGTTATGTAATTATTCTTATTATAGTTGTGTAGTGATGATGAATATTTGGTAAAATAAAACACGTAGTCCTATATCCTCACGAGATGGTATTGATGTTAGTTTCAAAACACAGGTGTATTACCAAAAGTGGAAATGAGTGTCAGCTTCTGTATTTGTCCGCAGGTATATTCCATTTTCAATGACTTAATGTGTTCAAGCTTGTTTATAAATCTAAGTAATTCTCAAAACAAAGGTTATGTAAAAGATGAAGTGTATAGTCCAAATTGAAAATGGAAGTCAACTTGTTTATTAGCCCCCAGGCATTCGTCCATTTTCAATAACGACTTAGTAAGTTCAATCTAGGGTCCTTTGTGTCAGAGGTATTTTCGATAAAACAGCATGTAAAACAGTAAAATAGTATGTAAAATGACATAGAGGCCTAATTTCAAGTTTGGTTATAAATATACGCTGTGTTTCAAAAATGTCTACCAAAATTTTATACGACGCAGTTAAACCAAATCGGTACTTTAGAATTGAAAGTTGGTTTTGCAAACTGTAACTTAAATCAAACGCTATTGTTACAATGAAAGTTAGTTTCTCCAAACTGTAAGTTAAATCAATTTGGTATTTTAGATTTGAAAGTTGGTTTTTGGAAGCTGTAAGTTAAATCAAACTGCTATCTTTGAACTGAAAATTGGTTTTTGCAAGCTTTGATTGATTGATTTGATTGATATTGATTTGATTGAGATTGATTTGATTGAGATTGATTTGATTGAGATTGATTTTATTGAGATTGATTTGATTGAGATTGATTTGATTGAGACTGATTTGGTTGAGATTGATTTGATTGAGATTGATTTGATTGAGATTGATTTGATTGAAATTGATTTGATTGAGATTTATTTGATTGAGATTGATTTGATTGAGATTAATTTGATTGAGATTTATTTGATTGAGATTGATTTGATTGAGATTGATTTGATTGAGATTGATTTGATTGAGATTGATTTGATTGAGATTGATTTGATTGAGATTGATTTGATTGAGATTGATTTGATTGAGATTGATTTGATTGAGATTGATTTGATTGAGATTGATTTGATTGAGATTGATTTGATTGAGATTGATTTGATTGAGATTGATTTGATTGAGATTGATTTGATTGAGATTGATTTGATTGAGATTGATTTGATTGAGATTGATTTGATTGAGATTGATTTGATTGAGATTGATTTGATTGAGATTGATTTGATTGAGATTGATTTGATTGAGATTGATTTGATTGAGATTGATTTGATTGAGATTGATTTGATTGAGATTGATTTGATTGAGATTGATTTGATTGAGATTGATTTTATTGAGATTGATTTGATTGAGACTGAATTGATTTGATTGAGATTGATTTGATTGATTTGATTGATTTGATTGATTTGATTGATTTGATTGATTTGATTGATTTGATTGATTTGATTGATTTGATTGATTTGATTGATTTGATTGATTTGATTGATTTGATTGATTTGATTGATTTGATTGATTTGATTGATTTGATTGATTTGATTGATTTGATTGATTTGATTGATTTGATTGATGATTGATTGATTTGATTGATTTGATTGATTTGATTGATTTGATTGATTTGATTGATTTGATTGATTTGATTGATTTGATTGATTTGATTGATTTGATTGATTTGATTGATTTGATTGATTTGATTGATTGATTGATTTGATTGATTTGATTGATTTGATTGATTTGATTGATTTGATTGATTTGATTGATTTGATTGATTTGATTGATTTGATTGATTTGATTGATTTGATTGATTTGATTGATTTGATTGATTTGATTGATTTGATTGATTTGATTGATTTGATTGATTTGATTGATTTGATTGATTTGATTGATTTGATTGATTTGATTGATTTGATTGATTTGATTGATTTGATTGATTTGATTGATTTGATTGATTTGATTGATTTGATTGATTTGATTGATTTGATTGATTTGATTGATTTGATTGATTTGATTGATTTGATTGATTTGATTGATTTGATTGATTTGATTGATTTGATTGATTTGATTGATTTGATTGATTTGATTGATTTGATTGATTTGATTGATTTGATTGATTTGATTGATTTGATTGATTTGATTGATTTGATTGATTTGATTGATTTGATTGATTTGATTGATTTGATTGATTTGATTGATTTGATTGATTTGATTGATTTGATTGATTTGATTGATTTGATTGATTTGATTGAATTGATTGATTTGATTGATTTGATTGATTTGATTGATTTGATTGATTTGATTGATTTGATTGATTTGATTGATTTGATTGATTTGATTGATTTGATTGATTTGATTGATTTGATTGATTTGATTGATTTGATTGATTTGATTGATTTGATTGATTTGATTGATTTGATTGATTTGATTGATTTGATTGATTTGATTGATTTGATTGATTTGATTGATTTGATTGATTTGATTGATTTGATTGATTTGATTGATTTGATTGATTTGATTGATTTGATTGATTTGATTGATTTGATTGATTTGATTGATTTGATTGATTTGATTGATTTGATTGATTTGATTGATTTGATTGATTTGATTGATTTGATTGATTTGATTGATTTGATTGATTTGATTGATTTGATTGATTTGATTGATTTGATTGATTTGATTGATTTGATTGATTTGATTGATTTGATTGATTTGATTGATTTGATTGATTTGATTGATTTGATTGATTTGATTGATTGATTTGATTGAGCTTGATTTGCTGATGATCGACTGTATTCTCACGCCGGTGCCCGCAAGTTTAGGGAAAGTACTAACCCTGAGTGTCGGTTACCCTTATCTACAAAGTAAGCGGAGTTAGGTATATACAGTACGGAGAATCGTTACCTGAAGGTTATGAAGAATTGTTAGCTCAGCTTATTCACTTGTTTGATTGAGATTGCTTTGATTGATTGGTTCGATCGAGATTGATTGATTTGATTTGGTTGAGGTTGATCTGCTTGAGATTGATTTGATTGATTAATTGATCTGATTGCTTGGTTTGACCCACTACCTTTAATTATGATTTTGATACACAACAAAATGTATGAAAATGGATTAAAAACTGAAACCCGGTAAATGAAAGAATCATTACCATAGAAATGAAAATATTTGGCAGATTTGTAAATGTAATTGGCATATATGCACCAAACGACTATACGACAAATGAAACGAAAGAGGAATTTTTTGACACACTTTCAAATGGAATTACGAAAATCGGTAATAGAAAGGAAGTCATACTGATGGCAGATTTTAATGGAAGGATTGGGAACGCAAACAATTCGGGGACAACATGGAGAAGATATAGTGAATGATAACGATACAAAACTAATAGAAATTTGTTAACACTCTTTTCAGGTTATGAACAAATACTTTCAGCATAAAAAACATACACGAGTATACATGGGAACAGCAAACACGACAGTTAAAATCCATTATTGATTACAAAATTTTGAAACAGGATATTCAAAACAACATATGTTAAGGTATTTTTAGGAGCAGAGTGCGGCTCGGATCACTACCTATTAAAAGTACAATTTACTTTAATTACAGAAAATACAGCAAGGAACAAATAGTGAACGACTAACAATTACTAAACACACAGCAAAAACACATCGTATACAACTTAGATAGTTTACAGAACGAATCAACAATATTCCTGTATAAAATGCGATTAGCACAAAAATTAAGTAACATCGACATAACGAGAAATGCAAATGTGATGTATGAAACATGGAAGAAAAGAACTCAGTCTCATAAGAATTGCTACTGAAGGAATGAGACCTAAAAACCCAAGTAGAAGAAAAGAAAAAGGCGTACTGTAGATGGCTAACTACAAAAAGTCCAGAAGGTCGAAAAGAATACGTTAGATGTAGATATGCCGTAAAAAAGCAACATTTAAAGAACAAAGTACAAGCTTGGAAGTATATGAAAGTACTGATTAAATCTGAGAAGATAAAAATAAACCCCATAGGAATAACAAAGTGGAAAGAATATTGCCAGCAATTACTAACAGAAGACCGAGATGAATATATAACATTAGACAGGACGAGGGAGAGACAAGAAGAAACACAGGTCCCTGAGGTTATAGTGGAGGAAAGTAAGAAAGAACTGATGCAAGTGAAAAATAATGAACCTCCAGGCCCTGGAGGCATACCTATCGAGGTGTTTAAACGCGCACCAGTTGTAGCCTTAGAAGTACTACAGGTCATTTTCAACAAATGCATTCAAGGCGATGAAATACCTACAGAGTGGATGTAGGAATTATAAGTTCAATTTATGAGTGGAAATAGGAGAGAATGTGGAAATAGGAGAGAATGTGGAAATTGTAAAGGAATATGCGTAACACCCTCGGTAGGAAGACTGTATGGGAGAACATTGAAAAAGGGAATAGAAAAGGAATTGACGGAAATCAAAAAGCAAAATGTGTTCCGTTCTGAACTTTCAATATATTCTACTTAAAAAACAATTAATGGAGAAAAAGAGCGAACGCGGGAGATAACTACACATTATATTTATAGATCTACATAAAGCATGTGACTCCGTGAGACAAAAAAATACATATTAGTCATAAAGTGTGTAGAATAACAAATTTCAAAGGAAAGGAAATATGGATAGGGAATTCTGCACAGAATGGTAGAATAATATATAGTTTTAAGATCTGTCTACTTATAAGGAAGTTATCAGTAAAAATAATAATTTGTAAATTTGTGAAAACTGATTAACCAATGGAAATTAAGCAATCTTATGTTACTATTGGCAGTTTTGCTAAGGTGATTTGGTTTTGTTTAGAAGCTATATAAGCAAGTGGTAGAAATTTTTGTATCTTATCTTATAAACTTTCGAAAGTGTGAACATGTCATTTGATGTGCACATGATTAAAATTGTAAGACCATCCAGGTGGTTCGTATGACCTGTAAAGATTTTTTATGTAATTAAACAAGTGAAATTCAATTTTGTGGTAAAATTAAGGTTAACGTAATTCTAGTTTCGGGTGATATTTTTATGTCGTTTAATTGAATGTAAATAAAATTATTTCAATTATTGCATTAAAATTAACTTTATTTTAAAGAAATTGCCTTTATATTCTTGAAGATAAAAACCTAAAAGTAAATTATTATCTTTATAAATATAATAAATAAATTAAAGTGTTTTTGGGAAGCAACAAAGCAGTAAATATTAGTGCAGCATATCCACAACTTGCTGATGCTGTATAGAACTTTCACCGAGGGAACTAAAGATATTGGAGTTGGATTAGTGAAGTTGATCGGCCTATTTCCACAGTTTATGAATTTTGAGCGCAACGTTTCGGAAACGGACTCTGCTTCCGTCATCAGGCTTAGTCCGGAGAAGGACTGTTTTCGCACTTGAGTCGAATCCATATGTTATATATAATTTTTTCTCAAGCTCTTGACTACTCTCAGATTCGAACTTGATACCTTTCACTTATTAGTCTGACACCTTTACCACTGAGCCACTGAGTAATCCTATATATATATATATATATATATATATATATATATATATATATATATATAAACTTTCGTGGTTGCGAGTTTATTGCCATGTTGCGCAGTAACTTCTTGCGCAGTGTTTGCGCTTAAGCTCTTCGCGCATTATTGGAAGAGCTTAAGCGCTAGACCTCGCAAGTTACTGCGCAACATGCGCAATAAACTTCTGCGCAACCACGAAAGTTTATATATATATATATATATATATATATATATATATACATATAAGATCTAAAAATATATATTGGATTACTCAGTGGCTCAGTGGTAAAGGTGTCAGACTAATAAGTGAAAGGTACCAAGTTCGAATCAGAGAGTAGTCAAGTGCTTGGGAAAAAATTATATATAACATTTGAATTCGACTCAAGTGCGAAAACAGTCCTTCTCAGGACTAAGCCTGATGACGGAAGCAGAGTCCGCTTCCGAAACGTCGCGCTAAAAAAGCATAAACTGAGGAAATAGGCCGATCAACTCCACTGATAGGAAACCACTTATAATACAGAATTGGAGTTGGAATTACATCAGAATTGGAATTGAACCAGCTGCAAGAATAGAACATTAACTGTGAGCCTATGAATCTTAATTTTTATTTGAGATTACGTTGCATTTTATTAGAGTTTATTTAGGTGTATTGGTTTACCAATACAAGTACATTATGTGCTAAACTGGAAATAAGTCAACCATTTATTGATTATAGTAATTCAATATTATATTAAAAAAATAAAAGATACGTACCCAAATTAAATTAAGGGAATTGTTGAGTCATGATAATTACACAACTTTTTACGTCAATAGATATATATATATATATATATATATAATAAATTTCTTTGCTATAATATTATTTATTTTATAATTTCAACTTAACATATCAAATTTGATGATCATAACGTCAATATGTCTTCTCTGCTGGGTGTGTAATTGCAATTGCAATTGGTTTCATGTTGTCAATGTTGACAAATACGGGTAATTCAGTGATTTAATCAGAAGAAAGGTAATTTCGTTTCTGTTTATTTTATTTTGTTTATTTATTTTGATAACATTTCGTAAATGAAAATGTTTCCAAGAACTGTGAATTTGGTTTGAACTAAAATCATCTCCAAAAATGATGACCACAATATAAATGTTATTCGCATATTGTAGCGTCCCCAGATACCTTATCTTAAAAAATACAATTTGAACTTATTCGCAAGAATAGAAGAAGAAGTGGTGTATCTTGACTTTACTAACAATAACGCTACTATTACTCAAATTAATTGATTGCCTTACATTGACTGTCCTGGCAATTATTAAAGCGTTAGAATTTATTTACAAGTCTGACATTTACTTACTCGCAAACATATCTGATCAAAAGAATTGACCGTCTAGTGGTAGTTACGCTGTGTTATTTGTATTAGATAGGCTAGATGAGGTGAAGTATTGCATAATGTGGGACAGATAAATAAAATTTTAATTATTGAGCTTTGCGCAATGATGGTTCAACCCGTTAATGTACTATGTTGGGAAAGAAGCACTAAGAAAATCCAATTTTTTCATTAATAAGTAATTGTACAAGTACCAATAAGTCAAATAACAAAAAAAATAATGAAAGGGTTCAATTCATAACAAAACACCATTAGATCAGGTTAAAGTGCGTACAAAATTAATGCATTAAGGAACCAACAAAATAATAAAAAGCAGTTTAGTAAACACATAAACACAAAAAAATAAACGGTAAAATCACACCCACAATTGTGTCATAAATAAATCAAAATAAAAATTGTAATACCAAACATGTGGCCCTATATAACCAATCATACCAGTCTTTAAGTTAATAAGAAAAACATAATAAGGAAGATTACGGTACTTATAAAATATAACAAACAGTAACATTGAAAAGTTAGCAATATGGTAACTGCAATACAGTTTACGTACACTTAGACAGGAACAAAAAAGTAGACAATGAATTTGCACATACACAATTGTGTGGTTAATAAAAGCACAAAATGTACACGTACCATTAGAATAAATTACATATAAAGAAAAATTAGTTCGTAGATAAACAATTCTAAATAAGTCCACTGAATCAAAACACAAAGAAAACTCACTAAAACAAAGCCTTACAAGGGTAAGTGAAAATAAATCATAACAACGTTACCGATACACAAGCTAGAGTGACTTCGTTAGAAAATACAGTGCACCTTTCTCAGTTACACATTCATCTATATAAAACAATAAAAATAGTAAAACTGGAATTCGAGGAGTTTTAACGGTTATCTGGACCCGTGTGTGCGTAAACCCTCGGTATTACCTATTTACAATTTTAACAGAATTATCTTTTACACGTTTTGTATATGCCAACAAATTCTAGCAGTGAGAAGGGTTACGGTACTGTCTAAATCGTACCCGTTTTTTTTAACAGATTTCAACTTAAGGAGCCGGCGTGCGTAATTAGATACTTTTTGCAAGCCAACGATTGATTTTATTGGTTTTTAATACGTTAAATAAGCTTGAATTGGTTGCTGCGAGCTTTAATTAGATTAAAATACGTACTCACGTTTTGAATATATATATTCGTTTAATATTGATCACAGACACAAATGGTTAACATACGCGGTTTATCTTCAAAATGGTGACCCTTATTTATAGATTAATATTTGAAAAACACTCAAAAAATATTTGAAAACAGACTCTTTACAATGAAGGTATCTTAATCAGACGATCAGATCGATCTTACTCAATCGAAACTCTCACTGTCACTGCCTCTCCTCTGACTTCATTTTTGAAAAGTAATAAAAAAACCAGAAATTATTACGCGGGAAGATTTTTCACATTCATTATTGAGCGAAATCTTTATTTTAAAAATATGCATTCGTCCGTAGAAAAACCTACATCTTATATCGAATTTGCTAGTACCAAACAAAGATTTGCTGTATGTTCCCACGTAACTAATTATTAACTAGTGAATTTTTATATCAAAAATGTGCGTGTAAAAATATTCAGCAATTCGTTACACTCCCAATAAAAGCAGTTCGAGAGGACATCTGTTTCTATACTAACATGTCTTTTTATTTTTCTTTTTCAACCCTTATCCAAATATCAGTTACGTAAAATACAGAAAATAAAATATCCATAAAACATTAAATTACGACTTATTATCAGGGTATTTGAACCCATTAATTACCTTTTCTATCTCGATAACAATTGCGATTTGAAAAGGTTTATTACAATAATAAAAATTTTCGCGGTCCGCTACCTACAATATTTAAGTGGTAAAAATTTCCGTTTTACAGGTTTATTCTACATCATTCAATTTGTCGTAAAGGTCTCGCTTAGGATTTACATCCATAAACATGCCTAATTGCAAAGTAATATTTGCATAAACCATCTGCATTGACTACGTGTCTATAATAATACAATACTTTATTTAAAAGGAAGGAATTAGTAGTATTTAATTAACACCTTTTAAAATACTCGCACTTGTATTGCGCAATTCCTTTAGAAAATGTTGTCTGTAAACATTGAGACCCCTGTTTATCCTATAGCGTTTGATACATACATTCATAGTAATCCCGATTTGGGTTCATTCGTTGCGATGTATAATATTCTAGAAATAGAAACCTGTTTTTTTGTCTGTAGTAATATCTGTTTAAAACTAAAAACGCGAACGTATGTAAATAATGATTAACAAACTTTAATGCTTTCAACACCTGTGCTTCCTGTAAATAGCAGTCGTTGAACTGCAATAATGGCGATATACAATGTCGTTGTCTAAAACTCTAAATAATCCCAACATATCTATGATGGCAAAAATTTAAAAAAAGTCTGGAAAATGTAGTGATTTCCATGCTACATTAAATTTGCTTGTCCGTTTATTAATTTAAGTACAGTTAATAAATACAAAATCATTCATTAATAACTATTATTAATGCATGATTCACCATGGGTCTCCTCCTTCTTCTACAGGTGCTTATTCGTTTCGAATATCAGCGATCACTCTGGCTATGGTAATTTTATTTACGGCAGTTCTAAATAACTCCATGTTTGTTTTAAACAACCATCCCGTTCAGTTTTTGAGCTACGATATACTTCTCCTACCAGGTCCTCTTTTAATGTTTACTTTCCCTTGCAGGATTAACATGAGAAGGTGATATTTTCATTCCTCATTATGTGTCCCAAATATTCTAGTTTTCAGTTTTTCACGGTTTTCATTACTTACTTACCTTTTTTCATTCTTTATAGGATTATTTTATTCGTCACTCTATCCCTCCATGATAGTCTACTTTGGGTTCCTCCAGTTAATGTCCACGATTCAACTCCGTAAGAGAGTATCTAGAATAAATAACATCTTAGAAGTCTGATTTTATTGTCTAGATAGAGATTGTGATTTTTGAACAGTTTAGACATTTTGATAAAGGCTTGTCTTGATTTCTCTATTTTGCTCATAATGTCTTAAGAGTGGTCCCATTGCTCATTAATTATTGTTCCTAGTTAGTTGTACCTTGATACTCGTATTGTTTTTTCTTTGATAAAGAGGACAGTTACCAATTTTTATTTCGCTTATTACCATGAACTTGGTTTTATTAATGTTCAGTTCTAGTCCGTATTGCTCACTAGCGTCAATGACTTTATTCATAAGTTGTTTTAAGGCGTTTAAATTATCAGCAAATAGCACAGTATAATCTGCATAATGCATGTGATCCCAATACAAACATGTGTTGATTCTAACATCTCTGCCGTCGTCACCTATCCCACAATTTTTTAGCACTTGTATCATTTTCACATGTTGTATCCTATCGAACGCTTTCTGATAGTAAACAAAGTATACAAACACGTCGCATTTCATGTCACGGCATCTCTGGAGTAAAGCTTGCAGACTGCTTTTAAGAATTAAAATTATTTTCACTGCGCAGAAAAACTTTAATGTAGATAACGAAATACTTTTTTCGCAAATTAACAAATAAAATTTTCGATGAAGTATTATTAAAAAATGGAGTTGTCTCAGATGTTAAAATACGTTTAAAAATATCTGTGGTTTATTATCTTCCGAACGATGTATCACATGTCACCGTAATTGGTGAATTCCAAGAACTACAAATTAAAACTGATAACAAGTGTAATTAAACAAAAGAGAGTCTATGATTAAAAAACAGGTCCCTTTAGCTAGATGACACCTGTCATTGCGATCAGATGTGTTTTGTGTGAGTAATAACCTTTGTAATAACACCGTGTCAAGTTGCAGTTCCACTGCTTCGACGTTGAACTCCGTGACGTGCACCTATAGTTGATATCGTTTTGAACTAAATATTAGTTTGTGAAGCGGCAGCTTTTACCAATGAAGAGTAGGCGGATATTATTTACATGTACGGCAGTCGCTTGTATCAGGAGAGATTTCCTGATAGAAGAGTGTCTTACAACACATATCGTCGTCTTTACTCTAACCGGCAATGTCCAACGTAGCGAACCTAGGGTTAATGCAGGTCGCCACCCTCCAGAAGTCGACAACCTAATCCTGCAAGTCTTTGAAGATGATCCCACGACGTGCACAAGAAAAGTTGCTGCTGATCTTGGTTTGTCGGTATGGAAGGTTTGGAGTACCATACATAGTGAAGTAAAATATTGTTTCCATGGCACAGGTGTACAAGGACTTGAAGATGGCGATCCTGTGCGTAGAATCCAATTTTTTCGTTTTCTATTGGGCAGAGGTATCTTAGACGGGGGGTTCCTGAGAAGTATTTTATGGACCGACGAGTCCAATTTCTCAAAGGATGGTATCACAAATTTCCATAATCTGCATGGGTAAACAAAGGTGACAATCCTCCTTGGAAAAAGCAAGTGTCCTACCAGCACAAATTTTCTGTTAATGTGCGGGCAAGTATGATTGGAAGAAATCTATTTGGCCACATTGTTTGCCTGACAGATTGAACGGGGACAATTACCTACATTTTTTACAAAATTGCTTAATGGGGTGCTAATTGCAGAAGGTGAAAGACCATCATTTTTCAAAATGGATGTCTGTCCCATTACCATCTAATGGTACGCCAGTATTTGGACGAGATTTTTCCCAATGGCAGATCGCCGGATCTAACACCGCTTGATTTCTTCGTCTGGGAACGACCCAAAGGATTAATTTATACGGAAGATTTTCAAACAAGAGAACATTTACTGAGAAAATTGAAGAAGCCTTGGTGAAAATACAAGCGCAAATGATACTACGCACAACAACCGAAGTTAGTCGTAGGACGCGAGCCTATATTAGGAACAATGGTTTACACCTTTAACATGAATAAATACATGTCTGATTAGTAAATTTTGTTTTATTTATGTTCAATGTTTAAATTGGGAAACTTCGATTTCCCAACAATTATCAGTTTTTGCATTGTAGTTCTTGGAATTGACAAATTAAGACGATATGTGATACACCGTTCGGAAGATAATAAACCACAGACATTTTCATCGAAAATGTTATTTGTCATTTTACGAAAAAGTACTTTTTAAAATTAAATGTGATTCATTGCTTGCTTAGTCACTTTGGGTATTTATTGTGTAAATTTACAGAAAAGGTATACACTCTAGTACTTAAAAAAACAAAAATAACCAAGGTGTAATGTTTCACTGATGTGTTATTAGGGTAAAAATATGAGAAAACGGATTTTTGTAAAAAAACACCAAAATCTCGAAAACCCAAACTACTAAGGGGTGTTTGACTTAATGCAATCTAAATGATGTCCACTGTCAGCTCCGCAAGGCTTTGCATCGACCTTTCAAACACCCTGTATAGTGATTTGTAATGAACGAAAAATTGTTGTTTTATTATCCCCAAAATCTCTAATTTAAAAATACAAAAAATGCGAGCAGCAGATTTCATTTTGGAGTTTAGCACTAAAGTATAATATACCATTCACCCTGATACCATGCTTTGTTATGAGGTATTCATGACTTCCATATCGTTTTAGTTCAATAATTTTATTAAAAATGCGAGCATCAAATACCACTTTGGAGTTAAAGATTGGCACCAAATTTACGCCAAACCATTGTATATTATTCAACCCTGATACCAAGCTTTGTTATAAGGTTTTCGTGATTACCATAACGTCTTATCCCAAAAATTTAATAAAAAGTGCGACCATCAAATACCATTTTACAGTTCAAAAAAATACCAAATTAGAATCAAATTATGGTATGTCAATCATTGTTATACCATGCTTTGTTATAAGGGTTTCGTGTTTTCCATGACGTTTTAGCCTAAATATTTTATAAGAGATACCAGAAACAAATTTTATTTTAGGACAACCAATTAGCACCAAATCATAATATATCAGTCATTCTGATACCATGATTTGTGTTTATGATTTTCTTAACGTTTTAGCCCAAAAAATTTATGAAGTATACGATCAGAAAATATCATTTTAGGATAGCAAGGTAAAACCAAATGAGCACCAATTTAAGGTATATCAACCATCCTGATACCATGTCTTGTTATAATGTTTTCGTGATTTCCATAACGTTTTAGTCCAAAAATTTTATGAAAAATACAATCAACTCATTTTAATTCAGGGTAACAAAGTAGCAACAAGTTAGCCCAAAATTATGATATATCAATCATCTTGATACTATGTTTCGTTATAAGGTTTTCATCACTTCCATAACCTTTTCGGCCAAAGATTTTATTTTAGGTAATATGTAGCACAAAATTAGCACCACATTATGGTATATGAATAATCCTGAAAACAGGTTTTGTTACAAGGTTTTCGTGATTTCCATAATGTTTTAGTCCAAAAATTTTACGAAAAATACTAGCAACAAATTTTATTTTAGGGTAACAAAAGGGCATCAAATTATAATGTATTAATTATCCTGTTACCATGCTTCATTATATGCTTTTTCTGATTTTCGTAAAGTTTAAGGCCAAGAATATTATAAGAAATACGAGCAACAAATTACACCAAACCAAAAAAATTAGCACCAAATTATGGCATATAAATGATTTCAATACAATTGTTAGTTAAGTACTTGTATGTTGGATGTGCTATCTTTAGGTCAAGTGGGCACAGTCCTTAATTTTCTGTTAATGAAAGGTGCACCAAATTTTTTTTATGGTAACAAATTAGCTTCAAATTATGGTATAGGTTACAAACGATTGTGCTGCAACCATGGCTATGCTAGCTTTAGGTGCATGAAGTATCGAGAATTGGCACAATCCATTACAGAGCAGCGGACCGCAAAAAATTGGAATAGTCTAAACATGCGGTCTAGTAAAGAAATTTTTTGGAGATTACAACTAAATTTATTATCTTTATTATTACAATAACACTACCATTTATGCTTTGATATACTTATCTGTATAAACGGTAAACATGACCGAGCCTAACTCCATGCACATCAAAGGAGTACGTGCTCTCCCGGCGTTGCCCTGTGAATGAAATTCGAATAATAATAATAGATTTATTTTAATTTAAGTCCTCGTTAATAATTTTTAGGGAAGTACCATACGTTGCATGTTGGGTAAAGGTTAATTACATGGGTTATCACCATTTCTATTAATAATCATTTATAAACGACAATAATAATGTTTATACAGATTAAAACAGAAACAAATTTTAATTAGTGTAATAAAGAATGGCAAGCTTGCTATATTTGGTACTTACATTAGCATCAGTAATCGTAGGAAATTTCGAATTTTACAGTATTATACAGTATTATAATAGTTTAAATTTGTTTTAGTTGGTGAACTGTAATGATCAAAGCCAATGCTTAACAAAAACAGGAATTGATAAACAAGTCTTAAAAACAGAATTTAATAGCTTCACAATTGATATTGACAACAAAACTGTTGGAAAATATTTTGCGTGTTTATGGAAAAAGAAAAATATTTTAAAGGAGGACGGTTCACTTGACAAGTCTATTTACTATGAATACATTGCTAGTTTAGCTGCTAAATATCGTAATACGGCAGTGAACGATGAAGGTAGAGAAACAGTGAAGAGAATACTTGAGAGTGAAATAGTTGACTTAACATTCGATGAAAATGTAGAAATATATGCTGTTAAGTTGGTTAATGGTATCAAAACTTTCTTTTTTGCAATTACTTTTGCTGACAGAGAACCTGGAAGAGACTTATTGGAACTCCTGCTGGAGTAAAATTTTATATTCATAAGAAATAATAACAGCTAAATTGAATGTAACAAATAAATTGATCTAAATAATTGCATTTTATGAATATTATTGATATTTAATGTTTTAATTATGAACACTATCAATCTACATGGGTCTTTCCATGAGAACAGGTCAATTTTCATACAGAGACGGATACTAATTAATACAATTATTCTTTGAAGTAGATGCTTCGGAGCTTGGTTACGGAGTTGATTCAGCATATATTTTCGTAAAGTTTAACACATGAGCCTTGAAGATGATTCCGAGTTGTAACGAACTCCCTATACAGGGCACCATGAATAGTGCCACGCGATAGAGGACACTAAAATAAGAAAAAAAGTTCCTATGAACTTAGGTCCGCAACGCCTACGTTTAAAAGATATAGGGTGTTGAAGTTTAATTATTTTTTTTAAATATTTTTTTACAATGATGAATAAGCGGACGAAATTTTGTATACAGGGGTTTTTTATCACGCAGAATTCAAATATGACCTTAGTTCTTTTATTACTGATAGAGGTCACCACATACAGGTTTCCATCTTATTTGAATCGGTCCTAACGTTTTTGCCTTACACTGTATGTCATTTTCGACTGGAAAAATTTGTTTTCCCATCTTTTCTGCTTCAGAAAGGTATACCTTATTAAAGTCGCTAGGACTAACGGTTTACGAGAAAAATGCATCCGATGCATGCAAATTATCCAAAAGCGCTAAAGTAACTTATTTGCAAAACCGTAATTAGAAGTCACCAATATGGGTTTTCTATTAATGTGTGGGCGGGTATAATTGACAATTACTTAATTGGCCCATTTCAATTGCCCAATCGATTGACAGGTGAACTGTATCGAAATTTCTTGGAGAATGAACTAAATACGTTATTAGAGGATGTTCCATTGGCTATTATTGGTAGAATGCGTTACATCCATGATGGCGCGCCAGCTCACTTTTCTCGATTGGCAAGGGAATTTTTTGATATGAGATTTGGAAATACGTGGATTGGTCCAGGGGGACCTGTACCCTGGCCAGCTCGTAGTCCTGACCTTAATCCCCTCGATTTTTCATTTTGGGGATTCATGAAAAATGATGTTTATTCTGTAGAAATACATAATGAAGAGCAACTATGGATAAGAATTATGGAATCCGCAGATAGATTTCGTAATAACCTAGGAAGATTTAAAGGATGCCGTCAATCCTTAGGAAGAAGAATTGAAAAATGTATTCAAGTACAAGGACAACAATTTGAACATCTAAAAATTTAATGTTTTTTTAATCACTGCCCTTCATTGTTGCTATTAAAATTTAATTGTTGAAGTGTTGTCATTGTTTTTGCAAATAAGTTACTTTGGCGCTTTTGGAAAATTTGCATGCATCGGATGCATTTTTCTCGTAATCCGTTGGTCTTAGCGACTTCAACAAGGTCCACCTTTCTGAAGCAGAAAAGAAGGGAAAACAAATTTTTCCAGTCGAAAATGACATATAGTGTAAGGAAAAAAAGTTAGGACCGATTCAAACAAGATGGAAACCTGTATGTGGCGTCCTCTATCAGTAATAAAAGAACTAAGGTCATATTTGAATTCGGCGTGATAAAAACCCCTGTATACAAAATTTCGTCCACTTATTACATCATTGTAAAAAGATATTGAAAAAAAAGCAAAAAAATAATTAAACTTCAACGCCTTTTTTTTTCTTTTTTCTTTTTCTTTTCTTTTAGAGGAAAGCGTTGCGAACCTAAGTTCATAGGAACTTTTTATCTTAGGTTAGTGTCCTCTATCGCGTGGCACTATGCATGGAGTTTTTTTCTATGTCATTCTGTATATGAGAGAATAAAAAAAATCGCTAACGCTATCTTTTTTTAGAAAATCTTATTTTGCATGTGGAGAAAAATGAAACGATTTAGAAAAACTGAAAGGTTTTATTTTGTAAAAATGCTACAAATTGCTAATAAAATGTGTAATCCTACTGAGGTATCCAGAATAAATGTTGCGTTTCATGAAGGAACGTGTCCTCGCTTGTCAATATAAGGAAATTCTAATTTTCTGTCTATTTCTCCAATACCTACAGTTCCTATACAACAAATTTTTTACTTTCTCATGAATTTCATTCCGAAAGTTTTGGTATCAATAGCTTATCCAGTATAATGTTTCATAACTTTTTTCAAGAAAACTTTACCATCGAGTAATTTCCCTTTGCTTTCAATATGTGCCTGGGTGCTAACATAAGTTTGCTGCTTAGAATAGTTCCTTGCATAAACTGAGAGTGGCTCTTTCCCGCCTTATTCTGGGATTGAAGAATAAACATTGCAATAATTCATACGATGAGCTAGGGATATAGAAGTAAACAATGCAATCAATACACAAATAATTAAGGATTCGTTTGAAAGGCAATACGTTTGTGATGGCATTTGTAATGAAACTGTAAGTGAAAAAACTGTGTCTTCACTTTGGGCGACAAATTTGTAATGTATCAGGTTGAGAGGCAAATTTGTAATGTTACACCCTCGTTCAAAGAAAGTAAATTAAAACTTAAAGTGCTAATTAGCCACTAAGTCGGGTGCCGAATTTTTAATGTTACAAACCCCATAATGAAGAGCCAAATTTGTAATGGAACTCACTTATTTCTTTAAAGAAAAGATGTTACGACATAAAGTGTTATTTTTTTTAAAGAAAATATTTGTCCAATTGAAATAAGTAATCTACACTGCAATTTATTACAACGGCAATTTATAATAATTATTTACCCAGGCTAGCTCTTCAATATACGAACATCATATAATTATTATTATGTTTTGTTATGAACAA
>JARFJB010001728.1:1770000-1917500 GCA_036346205.1 Vesta saturnalis | reverse complement strand
CTATTGCATGTAAAACAACTTGTTGTTTACAACAGCTAAACTGCATAAACTACATTTCTCTGTTATACTTGCAACCATTGTTTTCTGAAAAATCCAAATGCAACGCAACTTCACTGTCCCCTAAATTTATTTTTAGAACGTCACGGCTCTGAAATTGGTGTTTCCTGTTAGCTATGTGCTGCATAAAACTAATAAAGGATGATACAGATGCTTCATCCGTTTCCTTCTTAGTGCAGTGAACTGTAGATTTGTCTACTTTTTGACATTCTCTTTCTTTTGTTACTTGCGAAAATGGCAGTAGAATCTGAAGTAACAATTAAGAGGAGGGTTCCGATGGCGCAGTGGAATAACGTGGGTGGGCGTTAGGTCTTAATACATAAGGCACAATAGGGGAAAGTCATAAATTAAAAGCGCCAGTTTGTTTAAAATCGAAGATATGTTGGAGTCTAATTACCTAAATGCAAGTATTCCACAAACTCCAAACTTGCTTACCTAACATAGTATAAACCAGGTGAATCGGTAAAATAAAAACCTTGGTCCGGCGGTTCCTATAAAGCTTCAAAGTATTTGCACGTAACCAAAATAAAATGACGTACTAATAGACCAACTGATCGGTCATCAACCTTGTAATGATCCTGAAAATCCTTACCATAAATTTTTTATCCTATCAAAACTTATTTCCTATTTCCTTTCGCAAATGCAATAATATTGTTGATAAATGTTATCAGTTGCATACTCCTTTCCCATCCCGTTCAAATTCCCTATAAATACCCCATCGCCCGCATTACAGTCGCACTTTAACTTTTATTATTAACCTGAGCAGTATTATTAACCTGATTAATCTGACCAGTATTAAGCATCAGTTGTAACTTGTAATTTATTCTGTCTTAATGTTCCTGATATTACTAGAACTCTAATCACAAACATTATCCTGATTGTGATTATTTATAATTTATCTGCATCCCAACCATCATTTTAACTCCCTATCCCTCTAATTCAAAGTACCTGATCATTCCTATCCCGGTTACCAGACAAAATCATCCCCACAATTCCAATTGTAACACAAGCACCCTTTGGTACAGTCTGCTTGTGTTTAAATTCCCCGAGGAGAGTAACTAAGGGTTGTTGAACGACGTTGTTATTTTGACGATAGTTACGGCCCGAATAATTAATTACTTTTCACACCAGTAAACCTCACTTAACGATACTAAACACTAATATCTTCTACAATGGTTACGACTCCAAACAGAAATCACATGTAATCATACATACAAAATGGAAATAATACGCCCAAGTTCATTAGCACTATCTGTATCTGTATATTATGATAATAAAAACAATAAACAGTATCAGTACAGTTATTAAAACACAAAGAAATAAATTTACTCCCGGAAGGAAGTAAACAGCGACATTTGTTGCGTAAAATTTCAAATATTAATTCGAGAAGAACCTTGCAAGGTTCAGAATTCCCAAGATCATCTAACTTAATTATCTTAATTTAATTACCGCCTTACCAGTATAATGATGCCGTAAAGAACATAAATTTGACAAATTTCCGAGATGTGAATTTTGGTATACAGTAACAAGAATAAAAAAACAACATAAAATATGTAAATCACGATAAGGGCGTCAATGCAGTACTATTCCAAAAAAATCGTATGCATCCGCCTAAGCAAATACAAAGAAAACAACTTCCATTAAAATCTCCCAAAAAATACAGAAAAGCAGTTACCTTGATTCGCATAAAGTTTTCTAAGTCTAATTCCTTTTTTATTCATATCACAGCTGTAAAGGCAATTCTCGTACAGTTGATTATTCGGCAGGTACCAATAACTCTTCAATCTCCTTCTGCGGACACACCCTGCAAGACGGCTACTTTTCTGTCGTCAATTTTAACTAACCTACTCTTTTTGAGTTATATACACGAATTTAGTGGAAAAAAAATATTTAAGGCAAGACCGGGTATTTAATAACTGCTTCGCCTGACTTTATCTACACAAACATTAATTTATTTACAAAACGATCTTTGTCTCTTATATACATAAACTTTATTGTAGCAATATATATTCCAGTGTATTTATATTAATTCTGGGATATGTGTGTTAATACAAATATAAAAAAAACAACAGGATACGTTTGCCCCACATTTGTATAACATAATTTGTGATGTAATTATATTAAACATCCATATAAAATTTTTCACATATCCAACTTAAGGGATATGGTTCAAGGAATTTGTTTTGTGATGGTATTAAATAAAACCTTCATATTAAAATTTTTATAAGGCAAGGTCTTGCAATTAAATTTTAATTAAACTTAAATTGTTTTATTCAAACACCTTGTATTATAAGCAATTATACAACACATTTCGCGCATGCGGATATCTGTTTGTAAATAATGATATTGGAAATGTGTGTTTCATGGCTGAACAACAAAATAAATTACTGTTACTTAAGTATAATTTGACTTTAAACTGAAGTAATATTATTAGTAGTAAGGAGACACCCTCCCATCCACTTTTTTTACGTCACAAGTCCCGCTCCCTGGGACACCTCACCTTTCACTTCTTTATATGCCCACGTAGGGATCGTACTTTTTCACCCCTATGTTTTAGTTTCGGAGGGCATTTTTAACCCTTGATTTTCACCCTAATTAGAGCTCTTTTGGCTGTGTTAAGAACTCTTTTGGCTTCTTTTTAACCCCTTGATGGAATTTTCACCCTAATTTGATTGTATTAAGTGCCTCTTTGGCAGTTGGCTCATGGAGGGTAGGCAAATGCGTGCGAATACAATGTTCCAATAAGAGGCCCTAATGCTGCCTCATAAGACAGCTATAAGAACTTGTGTTAGGTCTGCACCCCGGCCCCCTTAGCGGGAAATCTGAAATAATGGGGCCCTATCCTTGTAAGACAGCTATAAGAATTTGTGTTAGGTCTGCGCCCTCTTGTCGTGGCCCGCTTGGCCGGAAATTTGAAATAATGGGTCCTCGCCTTGTAAGATAGCTATAAGAACTTGTGTTAGCTCTGCGCCCAGGTTCCCTTGTTGCTAAACTTGAATTTGTGTTGCTATCTACTTGTGTATGGATTAATGAATATTTTTTCTGTAAAAAAGGCGCCATCTAGTGGTGTATACGCTAATGAACATTTTCTGCAACAGAAGTTGATCATGCACGCCTTTCTCTTTCTCTCCCTTGTTTATCCATTTCGCTCTCGGCTTTTCTCAAACAAACAAATCAATCAATCAGATCAGTCTCAATCAATCAATCAACTAAATCAATCTCAATAAAACCAAATCATACCTTACAGTTTACGAAAACCAACTTACAGTTCAAAAAATACTGATTTGGTTAAAGTAATTACAGCTTGCTTACTCAAAATGAGCCACAGTTCAAAATACCGGAAATAAAAGACAAAAGGTTTCAATGGTTTATTATTATGTGCGAATCAATAACTACGAAACCAACAAATACGTACCGCATAATGTTATTAATTAATTTAAAAAATAGCGTAACACGCATACCTTTATCTAATTAACTAAATAAATGGGGAGAGATCGAGTAGAGTAAGAGCTGATGCAGAGTTGGTTGGTTTATGACAGCCCCCTCCTATAATAACACATTAAAGTCTTTATTGGCATTTTTTGTGAACAATATCAAGTAAAATATATTAAAAAATAATACACATACCTTCAGATGTGTTTTTCTCTCGATTGCTCTAATAACTGCGTTGAAGAACTAAACGCACACACGCACACGCACACGCACACGCACACGTACACGCACACGCACACGCACACGCACACGCACACGCACACGCACACGCACACGCGCACACGCACACGCACGCGCACACGCACACGCACACGCACACGCACACGCACACGCACACGCACACGCACACGCACACGCACACGCACACGCACACGCACACGCACACGCACACGCACACGCACACGCACACGCACACGCGCACCTGCACACGCACACGCACACGCAAACGCACACGCACACGCACACGCACACGCACACCCGCACCCGCACCCGCATCCGCACCCGCACCCGCACCCGCACCCGCACCCGCACGCCCACACGCACACGCACACGCACACGCACACGCACAGGCACACGCACACGCGCACACACACGCACACGCACACGCACAAGCAAACGCACACGCACACGCACACGCACACGCACACGCACACGCACACCGCACCCGCACACGCACAGGCACACGCACACGCACAGGCACACGCACACGCACACACACACACACACACACACAAATTACTTTAAATTAAATAAATGAGCTGTAATTAAGTAACCAGGTAATTAGACATTATAAATAAACACAATAAAACAAGATAGAATATACCTGTGATTGCACTTTTTTTTTCCAAGTGTTTAAGTAGTGATGATAATAGAATACTCTTTAGTATCGATTAGTGCTTCGAGATGGAAGGTCAGTTTAAGCATACCTTTTTTTCTGCAATAGTAGCGGGGCCATCTGGTTGTGGGAAATCGTATTTTATCGTTGATTTGCTAAAAAATATCGAAACTGTCTGAGATACAGCTTTTGAAAGAATTATCTTGTTTTACGGAGAAATGGCACCCGTTATTCAAAGATCTCTCAGTGGCTTTCATCTGGCGAAGTGGGTCCTTCAACATCAAGGTCAAATCGCTTCGGCAAGGAGACCATGCTATGAGTCTGGTGGGACCAGAGCTGCATTGTGTATTATGAACTCTTGAAGCCCGGCGAAACCGTTAATGCACAACGTTATGGTCAACAAATGATTAATTTACGCATTGATCGAAAGACCACCGGAATGGGCCAGAAGACAAGGCAAGTGATTTTGTTATACGACAATGAGCCGTCTCACACATGAAATCAGTGAAAGACACCTTGAAATCGCTTGGATGGGATATCTTTCCGCGGCTGCCGTACTCCCCAGACCTGGTGCCATCTGACTATCAATTATTCGCATCAATGGGGCACGCGTTCGCAGAGCACCACAGCAATTTCGAGGAAGTTCAAAAATGGCTCAACGAGTTGTTTGCCGCAAAAGGCAAGCAGTTTGTCTAGCATGGTATTGATAAATTACTTGAAAGATAGGCGAAATGTGTAGAATCCGATGGCGAGTATTTTGAATAAAAAATAAATTAATTTCCTTTGAAAATTAGGTGGTTTCTTTATCAAAAAATCTGGAAAAACTTATGCATACACCTGGTACTTTATTTTAATACGAAGTCAAAATGCTTTAAGAATTAATCAATTAGGATTGAAAATGCTTAAACTGTATTATGAATATTTTTATAGAAGCGAACGGCCCTTGGAATTTTTTTCAATGGCATCTATATGTCTATTAACGTCTACCTTATATGGGATTTTAAACGTCCTTCTAACATAGGTCTTTGTTTTTACAATGTTTCATATTTTCGTTATGAACGTATGAAAAAGGGGATGCATAAATATCCTAAAAAAATATTATTAAAATTACTTCAATTTTCTTAAATTGGAGGAAGGTTGTGTGTTGTTCACATTTACTTGAACAAATGACTTTGGAATAAATTTTCATAAATTCTCACATAAAATTTAATTAACAAGAATATCGTGTAAATCCCGGGCCACAATATCTGTGGGGCATTGGGATTTATTCTAGAATTCTGAACGTCCTTGTGAAAAAGTTGCTAACCTGACAAGTATTTTTAACCATCGGAATACATTTAAGTTGAAGCTATGCAACATAAACGTCATTATACAAAAACTAGTGGAGTCCCTTTGTTATATATACTGCTATAAGTTGTTTACGTGATTAGTATTTGTTAAACGCCTGTCATCTGGTGATCGACCGCTTCTATTAATTTTTCATTTTTAGTAAGTACTGATTAATTTATATTATTATATGTTTTTAAAGAAAAGTAATACTAATTTACATAAATTCAGCTATTTAAAAAAAGTGCAACCGTGAAATTTATTACGCTTCTTAATTTTTATCCATAGGTATGAAAAACACACATCTAAACTTAACATAACTTTATTATATGCTTAACTACCTACATAACGCTAAGCATAAAACTATGCAAATTTTTATCAATTATTAATTGCTACCGGTGTATTTAAGCAGAGTCCCCTATTAAGTAAAAAGACGAATATATTAGAACCTCGTCTATTTGATCTAAAATGAAACAAATCAAGAGCCTTGTTATATAATAAAACTTATTCAAATTTTAATTTCCTATAAAGGATTTGTTCAAAGATTACGTATGCAGATCTTACTCAGAGTAAGCTGCGCTTGTCTGGGAACAAATTTAAACGCATCATGAATTACAATTAACTTCAACCCTTAAAACAAGTGTTTATAATATACAATTAATACTAACAATAGTGCCTAATAATTTTATTTTTCTCAAAATTTCTTATCATAACACACTAAAAGTAAAAGTTGGTCCCCTATTTGTAATTTTAAATAATTCACAATTGTATTTTTGCAATGTTCATAATTGATTAAAACGTTTCTAACGATGGCAAAAGAATAAACAAGTTTGCATTACTATTATTTACGGTCAAATTTTGTATATACATAAAGTTTAATATGGAGTAGTATTGGAGCATACATGTACACACACACACACACACACACACACACACACACACACACACACACACACACACACACACACACACACACACACACACACACACACTCACTCACACACTCACTTACTCACTCACTCACTCACTCACTCACTCATTCACTCACTCACTCACTCACCCACTCACCCACTCACCCACTCACTCACTCACCCACTCACCCACTCACCCACTCACCCACTCACTCACTCACTCACTCACGCACTCACTCACTCCTCACTCACTCACTCACTCACTCACGCACGTACGCACACACGCTCGCACACACGCTCGCACACACACAACGCGCGTTGCCATAAGTTGATGCTGTCAATAATACGTTCTAATTATTTGTATTTTAAATTAGTTTGATTGAATTTAAAAAACTAATTAGTGTGAATTAGTGATTTTAAGACGTTAGAGTAATGGAAGTCGATATAGATTTAGTGTTTGAACAATGTATAGAAGTTTTAGTTAATATTACTGAGAAGAGTGGAAATTTGAGGAAGGACTATAAAGAAAGTATTTTAAAGACAGCAATTAAGATAAGGGATGTTTATAAAGACCTACAGAAGTCATTATACAATAAGGATGAAGAAGTACGGAAGCTTAAGTCTGAATTAGATTAAAAATATAATGGAAATTTGACAAATGTCAAAAATGACACAAAAGTGTTATCAAATAATCTTGTTAATAATGAAAAAAGGAAGCGAGAACTGTCGAACATAAGAACATCATCCGCATAGGCGAAATGGAAGGATCAAGTATCTGGAACGAAGAGCACCGCATCCAATGGGATAATATACAGATAGTGGCAAAGTGCTAAACAATATACAGGATGTTACAGTTTAGTAGGAAAATACGCTAACCAGACATTTTTTGTGCGAAAATAAATACTTTCCTTATGCCACTTTTTCATTTGGTGCTCAGTATACAGCGTTGAAGTTAACAAAATAATTTTAGTTAATAGCTTCCGTGTCTTTTTACATTTTGAATTGATATTTTACAATAATGTTCAGTTCGATTAAGGGTTCTTTTTTATTCTTTCAGAAAAACATTACTAATGAACCACGGTCGCAAGTGGGGGGCCGTAACACATTTTCCCCCCGAACATTTTTTTGCACACGTCTATTGTGAATTTGTTCACTTCCTTTAATTAACTGATTCTTTGTGTTAATTTATTTATTCTTGTAAATTTTTTATTTAGCTCTTAGTTTAAATGGCGTTCCAGCCTATTGTATCCAAAAGCAGTTTTTGCTTATTTGTATTGAAATGTCCACTGATTATTTCTAAGCAGACTTCAACAACAAAGAAACAACTTACGACGATGTCAGTTGTCGAAATAATTACTACGTTATTGTCAGTTGATTTTAATTAATTCTTTGTGATAGAAAATTTACAAAATACGGCAAATAGAGGTGACTTTTTGTCATTTTCAGAAACGACAGATATGGTCTTTATAATGGGTATGTTATTAACACAGTTAAATCAACAATACTAATAGACTTATTACTATCTGGCTTAATTATTCTTGCCATTTTAGGAAAATGTAATTTTAATGCCAGTTTAGCCGCCAGACGTTATGCGGTGACATATCCCAATCGGTATCATCCAAAGAAAACCATCTTTTCCAATTTAGTTTATCGCTTTAGAGAATCGGGGCAATTTAAGCAACAGAGGATAGTAAAATGTGTATGATTTCGTAAGCTATTTATAAACCAACAACAGCGTATTCTACAAATAGCAGAAGAAACTCCAGCTATAAGTACTGCGTTAATCGCTAGAGAAATACGAGGATGGCAATATTAATTCTGCTGACGGGCATAGAGTTTTAAAGAAAATTTATTAAACTCATACCACGTTTAGTATGCTCAACCGCTTCAATCGCCAGACTTTGTAGCTAGACTCGATTTTTGTAATTGGCTTTGCCAAGAAGACAATCGTAATTTAAGATTTATTCCATTTATTTTATTTTCGGATGAAATCACACTTACGCGTAATGGAATAATCAATTTGCATAATACCTACTGTAACGTCTAAATTTCATCTATTTAAATATTACCTAAGTAGCCAGAACTTTACAATGGTAGATACGCAACACACTTTACACGTTACTTCAAGTTTTATTTATTACATTTTTACTATAGCAGATAGGCAACACACTTTACATGTGACGTGTGATTTGATTTATTATGTTTAAATTATTGCAATATTAAGATAATATCTAACTTAATTATTTTTTACACTTCGTTTTAATTTAAAATTCCTTTTGACATTTTTCGCGGTGCAACTAAAAGTAACCAGAAAATAGAAATTCACCGACTGTAAAAGAATTTTATTAATATTTCCTCTTCACTTGCATGTGTATGTGTGAATGGTAGAAGCACATTTTCTGAGCTCTTAACTGATACCAAGTCTTATTTGGGATATTCTGCTTCACCTAAAATTAAACCATTTAGGGACTTACTACAAAGTAATTTTCTAAGTAACGCATAATTATAAATCAGAGACTTCGGATTGATGCACACATGATTCACGAATAAACCAACCAAGATCTCAGGTACCGTTACATTACATCTTGCGTTGTTAGCCCTCTTACATTCAACGGTTTTCTTTTAGGTTTTTTTTCTGGTTGCTAACCACCAACGTACCTGCTTCAAAGTAAAGAAAGCATACCGAGTGGTAACGAGAGCTGTTACTTCAATAAGTAAAACTTTAATTGACGATTACTTTACCAAATATTCTACCTTTCGTCAGCTTCGGAACATCTCGAAGGACAGCTAAAAGGTGAGATCATTTCAATTTACTTTAACTACTACTGCTTTATAATTACTTACTTCGTGCATGTAGTCATGCTTGAACTTAAACTTGATCTATAAAGCACCTTAGTGAATTGTCAAACAAACTGGTGTTAGAACTGAACCTCCAGCAACAGCACTGATATGTATCACATGAACCGCATGAACGTTATACCTTTTTTTGGAGGTTATAAGAAATTGTCTATTATAAGAAGTTGTCTATTGGAACTGCTGATAAGCACTGTAGATGCTGTCCTGAGTACACAGATATATTATAGCCCAATTCGCTAATGATTAGTAAATTTTTTTGTAATATAAATTTCGTTATTAATTACAAGACAGGTAGTTTTTTTGTGTAATTTAAACATGGAAATCCATTCATTAATTATTATAATCTTCCTTTCTTAGAGTTACATCTACTTATGTGTTATCCTCAAGTAGGAATTTGTACCACTATTTTCTTTATTACTAATTTATTAACACTCGAAAATCTAAATTCAATACTACTGACTCACTCGCCAAGTGTACTAGTAAGTCATTTGTTTTGTTTCAGGATAGGGACGTAAGGGCTACTGTGTTTCAACAATTTGAATTCACCGTTTTAATTACTTTAATTATCGTCTTGTAGTAGTGAATCTCCCACTTGGAGAATTTGCGTTAATTTAGGTTAATAGGCTTCACATTAGGTTACCATTGTTATTAAATACTTTTTTTTTCTGTTTTACCTTCTACCATTATAAGTCATTATAGATTCTGTTACATTACATATTGGGTTGTCCATTATGCAACTTATTTTTTATTATACAATTATTTTTCATTACTCATATTGGTGTTCATTATACGATTATTATCGACTTAATTTTCTTTTTTTATCCTTTTTCGTTTGTATTTGACTGGTGTCTAAATGAAATTTTGTGGCGCTCAACATCACTTATTTTTCTTCCTCCTACTCCTTTTCCTTTCCCTCTTTTTTTACTACTGTACTTCTGTCTCCACCCGTGCATCCAATGCCCTGCCCTCACGACTAGCCGGCACATCATTTTCGAACGTCGGGGCAGGACAACTATCTTTTCGATCCAGTTGTTTTACCACCACGCTGAACACGTTTTATTCCTTTAAAGAATACGTTCCTAGATTTGTTTGAAGATTGGCCACTAAATGAGCGACAAAATATGTGGTTTCAGCTAGACGGCGCCTCGCCACGTTACGGTCGAAATGTTTAGAATCATATAATGTCTTTGCTAATCGCTGGATTGGCCGTGGAAGTTCTTCGGACTTCAATTCATTAGATTGTTATTTTTGAGGATTTATGAAAGACTTCGTTTATACGGTTCCGATACTAAGCGAACAGCATTTACGGGAAAGGATTATGGACGGCGCCGAAGAATTTAAGCAAAAACCACAAATGTTTCGGAGAATTCGCTTCTATTGTATTAAGAGAGCCCGATTATACAACTGGGAAAATGGAAGGCGTATTGAACATATAATGTAAACTGTAGTTTTCGTTACGAGTAAAGCTTAATAAATATGCAAATGGCTAGTAACATAATAAATTAAATGCTTAATTAGTTTAATTCTGTTGATTGATTTTTTATTTATAAAAAATTGCATTTAATTGGTACCAAAACAAAAGTTTTGTAATTTTTAAATAAAGTTTTGATTTTTTACTAAACTTACCTAATGTATTTTTCAGCCTTGTATCGGGAGAAAGTAATCTGGAGTATCATTCAAACTAAGTGGTACATCAAAATCAATTTACAGAAATAATCGGTTAATTAAAGGAACTAAACAAATTCACCATAGGCGTAGACAAAAAAAAGTTCGGTGAGAAAATGGTTCATGACCCCCAATTACTCCCTTAGTTTTCTAGTATTGTTATTGTAAAGTAGTAGCAAAATACATTATTGTAAAATATCAAGACAAAATGTTAAAAAACACCTAAGGTATTAACGAATTTTTTTTTGCGAACTTTGATACCCTATATATTGAGTACAAAGTGCCAAATGAGAAAGTGGCATAACCAACGTCTATTTATTTTAGCACAGAGAATCTCCAGTTAGCGGATTGGCCTACTATAAAGATAAAGGCGGCAAAGATAACAAAGTTCGAACCTGAGAGTAGTCAAGTGTTTGGGAAAAAATCATAACATATGAATTTGACTAAGCCTAATGACCGAAGCAGAGTGCGGTTCCGAAAAGTCCACGCTGTGGAAATAGGCCGATCGATTTTACTAATATGAAATCACAGTTACAAAGCACTTATAATACAGACTTAATGCACACTCGTCACTGATAAATGGCCTTCAACGAGGTTTAAATACGGCTGTCGCACTATTCGCTAACTTAGATGTCAGTATTCATTCACGCCTTTAAACGTGTATAAAAATAGGGCAATTGGATTTACTAAATGCCCTTCTAAAAAAAACGTTTGTCACAGAATATTTTAATTACACTTAAAGGCTAAATTCTTAATTGCCTATAAATGATCGACTTAGTACTGTTAACAATCGCACATATATTCAAATCAATGATATAAATGCCCAATAGTGTTTAATTTAATTCATAAATGCTTGACACACTTTTATGTAGTTACATAAACGGTCACTTCAAGCTCCTTTTTACATCGCGCGGGTTCTTTATACACAATACTATTCAACCCAATGATTGCTGTTTTTTACAAATCTGTTTGAACACAAATTTTGTAAATACTGAAAGTAATCTCGAATTCACAATTAATCATTTCATTTGTGAACGTTTAAATACTTCAACCAAAAATGGGTTTTTGCAGTGAACTAATATGCACTGAGCCACTAATTATTTACAAATAAAAAATCTCAGTGTAGATCGTCATGATCTCACAAATATTCACTCGCGGCCACCCTCTTAAGTATGACTCAGAGTCCGAATGTCTCCTGCCTTACCCTGTCAACATATATATCCCGCTCAAACCAAATCAGCCTATCCCACAGGAGTTTCTGACGCGCACCTTTGCCGGGCAGCTAAGAGGAAAACGGCCCCAATGCTATCAAAACTAAAAAAATTGCCATCTTGAAATGTTTACAAAATCTTAACAAAAACGACCCAATTTCACATTCAAATTTAATCCACATCATATTCAGAATTAGATTCAACTTTTTATGAAAGTCCCCATAGGTGCGCAAACCTTCTTTCCCCAACATTTAGTAAATTTAACACCATTTGTCCTTGACGATGTATTAAATTTTTCCATTGGGCAATATTGTGATATTCATACATACAAAACATACACACATGTTCTTTCTCTATACTTAATACGATATCAACATGTCATAAATTCACACGCTTTCCATTTACAGCAATTTTAAGCTTACATGCCTGAAAATACAGTAGCATTTAAACATGATCGTCTCAATAGCGTTGTCAATATTCATTATTTCTCATTCAGATATAATACTTTCAACTTATAATTCTTCATACCACATCTAAATACTCTTTTACGTGATACTCAACGCTCTACTAAAATTTCAGTGGCGTAGCATTTACATTAATTTACATTATGCAAACCCACGTCCATACTTTATGAAAAATACGTTCAACACAAGACTGTCTGTAACCAGTGCGTCAAAATAACCTCTCAGTATATGTTAAAGATGATAAAATGCTGTATAATCAAGCATTTTATTTCAAATTAGTAAAAACACTTACACTTAATTGAAATATGGTTTCTATTACTAAACAGGTTTTAATACCAATTGGTGCAAAATATTCTGGACATTTTTTACTACCAGGTGATTAAAATAAGAATTTTAAATAGTTACTGTTTCGCTATTCATAATCACCATAAAGAAAATCAAAGTTTCATAGTTATTTTGACATTGGATAGTTGGTCTTTACCAATGCTGTAACATTTTTACCTGAATCCTATTACAATAATAATATATCAGTTGCACCAAGAATAAATTTTATTTAATTAATTTACTAAGAACTAATGTTAATAGTTATAGCAGTATTTTGAACATTTGAAACAGTTATGGAATGCGGACCAGTTTTTAAAGAAGTTTTCGAAATACCAACATGATATGTAGATGCTACATCTTCATTAGTGGAAGGCACCGAATAGTTGAACTAGTTTCCTCGGTTAGTGAGCACTGGCCAACCTTCATGTTATCCGTTTCAGTTTTTCTTAATGTTTACTGAATATGGATATGGTTAGCAATGAAGAGCCTACTTTGCAGAGGCTTCATCTATGTAGCTCTCGGCAACACTGGAAGATCTCTAACCCTCGTGTCTTCTCAAAGCAGTTAGGTCTCCGTCTCCATCTACTACTTTTACTGAAAAGCGCCGCAAATAATGCCCTGTATACAATTCAGGTAGGCTTAATTAAAGAACCTTCCTTCAATTACTACGATGCTCTTTGGTTTATATGTTTTAGTGTCCCGGATTTTCACTATCAAATATTGTCTTTTTCATGTACGTCGTCAAGGGTTAACTTCACCAACTCATCGCAACCCGTTGGTCCAGCTTACCCCACGATCAAAGCTACCTACATTTAGGCAAATTTAACAATGGGAAAATTAATACAATTGCAGTTTACATTCATTACAAGAAATTCAATATTTGTGGCGTCTAGTAAAAGCGTGTCCACATCGTGCCGTGAAAAAATTTTACACTTTAGGTTAAAAACCTATATTTTTAAGCAATCAGGATGCAAAATCGGTCAATATTCAAATCACGTTCAACCACTAAAGTTGCTTTAAGCATTGAAGAGGTACTCCATAGACCTTAGGGTTTGTAAGTGTTAGCTTCCTTTGGTTTTGCACCAATCATGAACAGTTTTATACGCCGTTAAGTATCTTTCTCTTGACTTTGTTGAGAGTAAATTTTGTACTAAGGTAGCGGGTAGAATAAACTACAAACTGTACTAAAAATTACACTATTTGTTTATATTGTTTAAGCCTCCATGGAAACACTAAACTGATGTCATTTAGCATACATGATTGTCTATCAAAATTTCACATTTATGAACAATTTTTTTTAAATAAATACGTTAAATATGCGGTTTCAGGTAAGATTTTAAACATACCACGCCACGAAAGTGTGTCCACATGACTTGGAGGCTTTACAGAGACAGTCGGACGCTACGCGTCCTCATACTCTTCGATCAGCCTCCGCATCATGTAAACGACCACTTCATTAATCTTTATGTAATAGTAATTAACGTATTTAGAGTAGTAATTTATCCGTAACATTTTTCCCATAAATTACAGCACTCGCTTCGCATACTCAAATGTTAAGGCTTGTTACCACTCGAGATGCGTTCATTAGTTTATCGTGCATTAACGCATTAATTTACAAAAACACATAATAAATGCGTATATTAATTTATAATTTCCGCAAATATTTCATCATCTTCTCTCAATACTGAGTATTATATATTAATATTAACAACCATGAATGTATATTAAATAGGATGTAACATCATGTCAGTGAACGATAAAAAACTATAATCAGTCTCCAGAAAGTACGCGATTTCCATTTTCAGTTGTATGTTTATAATAGGGAAAATGTTTGCACATCTGAAATGTTATTATCAATAAGTATGGCATTACGCGACTTTCCTTGCTTTGAACCATCCTGTATCTCTTAGCATTGTGGATATCATTATAAACAAGACAAGTTGTTATAGTATATAATATTACTTCATCTGCTGTTATATTGAATTAATATTTCGAGAAAAATGTTTACTTTCCTTGTTGTTTTATATGAATCTATTGTGCCCTTTTCTATAAAAGGAAATTCATTGGAGCACTTAAAACAACTATAGTTCATAATAAATTGGTTGAGGATAAATCTAGTTAATTAGTTAATGCGTTGTTATTGCTGTATATCATAGGATACATTCCGTGTCAGATGCTTCTGTTAAATTATCTTAATCCCAGGATTTAGATATTAAATAAATACTATATATCTTAATTCACCAACTTGGAAGTAACATATATACTTTTTTCAAGAGGTCCGTCTCATATATAAAATTGATTTTGGGGTTGTTTGCAGTTATATAAATCATACACTACCATTCAATTTACCTTTCTTTTGGCTTTACTCAGGCGAATTGCCAGAAATACTTTTCTCTTCATCCATTGTTTTTCCAGTTTTCGATATTTCAATTTTCTCGGTATAAAATTTTAAGAATAACATTCAGTACCTAATAAAAGTTTTTTTGTCACTCGTAAGATTAATTAAAGTTGACAACAAAGTAATCGAAAAGTAAGGAAATTGCCTCGTTATACGAAAACGAAAATCTAATTAATGTGTAGCCAGGCACAAGCTTAAGAAGTCTTGGGTTTAGGTTAGATTAGTGACTCTTAAAGCAGAATTCTGGCATTTTACAAATTGTTGTTACACTTCAATGTTTATCGCGTTGTAACCTGCGTTTTTTAATACTACATGAATAGTTAACATGAAACTTCCTCTAAATCAAAGTGAAATGTGGTTCAAAGGGATATCTAAATAGCTTCAAAATAGATTTCGGTTAAACTTCTATCAAATTGTAATTTATGTTGTACCGGGTGGTCTGTTATTTAATAGAACCTTGGTATAATCGATCTTGTTTCTCTTAATGGCTCCCGATAGTATATTCCTTATATAAAATAAAGAACTATTGAGTGTGAAATGGAGTTCTTCCAAACTGGGAGTAAAACGCAATTAAAACAACAATTGATCTTTCATGCTTTATTATAACTGTGTAACATTTTACTCCGTTTAAATGGGGATATAATTATTCTTAGCATGAATCTGATACAAACGTTAATCCCAGTTAAGAGCAACACGTAGAATGTGGAAAGGAAGCTGCAATTTTCTCAAGCGACGCGAAATCCACCTACAGATGCCAAAGTTGTGAAACACTGAATAATAACCCTTTTAGGAATAAATAATAGTTTGTACTCCAGCTGAATGTATACTATATATCTTAGAAATAATGCCAACATATTATGCGAAAATTTATGGATTGTAATTGTAATAGCTTGATTTCAACTTTTAAATCAAACTTTTAATAAGAATTTTCCCAAATGTAAAATGTTATAAGACGCTCATCAAAGGCTAAAGTTTAAATACAGAAATGAGACTGCATTACTCGTTTTGGGGATATTAATATTCATGCAAGAAGTCCTTAATCTATTACAAAATTACACCGTCGTTATCTTTAATGTGAACACCTACCCTGCGAAATTATTATATGCGACTATCTCTTTGTTATTGCTTAACATAAACAACCTCCTATTGCCAATAGCTTTAATCACAATATTTATAATGAAATATTAATTATTGAGAATAGATAATTACGTGTATAAAATTCTAATTTCTCTTACTAAAACCGCTTGTTCGATGCAACTCTAGGTGTTTGATGTTACAGTAATTTTATAAATTTGTATCCGCAATAAACAGAATTTTAGCACAATAAAAGAATACGTTAAGGTATGATACACTGAAAAACGGTGAAAGATAAAATTCTTTTGTTTTAGATTCCTTTGTGCGATTTAATACGGTTGAAAACGTGGAACACAAATGGATTTATTATGCGAAATTTGAAAACACTGTCATGTATAAGAGTGACAAAGATGTATATCTCGTAAAGTTCATGCAAGTATATTTAAAGGAAATGATACGTTTTTAGGTACGTAAATGTTTTCAAACTTCCTACACAATTACAACACGTAAGAAACAATAAGAATAATAGAAAAAAAGGCATAAATGGAATGTACAGTTTGAAGTGATGATGAATCACGGGTGACTTAGTATACTATTATTTTTTCAAATATATTGGAATTTTAACCTTCAATTTGTTTAAGTTGCACCACTCGACCATACGTTCGATACGACCTTGTAAGACTAAAGCGCCGTTGTCATCTCGAATTATCTTAAATAATTTAATGTCGTCAGCATACATTAAGCAATTAATATTAAGGTTACTAATCAAATCATAAAGTTAAAAAACAATGGTCCTAGGATGGAACCTTGAGGCACACCAGAAGTAGCAACGTAAGCAGCTGATTTATACCCATTGAAATACACTAAAGGGTAAAGAGTGAAGAGTATCTATATATATATATATATATATATATATATATATATATATATATATATATATGAAGCGAAAAATCAATTTTTTATTTCTTGATGTAATAGTGAAAAAGCTCAATTATTACCCTGATTTTTAAAAAAATCGGAAAATATCTTCTGCTCTCTACGCACCCTTAAAAAAATCGAAAAAAGTGAAAATATCAACCTTTTTATTTTTCGTTCTAATAGTGAAAAAAATTGTTACTATAGTTTAATTATAACCCTGCTTATGAAAAAAAAATCCGAGAGTATCTTCTGCCCTCTACACACCCTTAAATAATGGAAAAAGTGTAAACAGTAAATTTTGTACTTTTACTCGTATTTTTAATGGTACAAAACAGTTATTACAATGGTTCAATTATTAAACTAATAACTAAAAAGATGAAAGTATGTCTTTTTTCCCATACTCACCCTTAAAATAATGATAAAATATAAAAAATCTTAGGTAATCAAGAAACGGTAGCTACTATTCCAGTTCTATCCCTCTCACTTTTACTAGATGCACTTAAGAGTGAGTCTATTGATTAAATTGACGTTTTGTGTTAAACTCGGGCATTGCTGCTCTGGATTTAAGAGTAACCTTAACAAAACCATCTCTGGCTTCTGATCCCATAACGCTTTGTGAAGCTTCAGTTACTAGTTTGACACTTCTTTCCACCGCCTGGGTATGGCAGAGAAAGTTGAGAAGTTCTATTGTGTTATCGGCTTGAATTTGCTTCTTAATGTCTTCATCAGTAACAGAATTTAGAATGGGTGGAGTTGTTATTTTAATAGCTTGCCAATCTATAAGGTCGATATAATCGGTTGCCTCAAAGTTTATTGTTGGAATACTAAATGTTCTTTTTTTATCACAGTTCACTCTAGTCTTTAATATACGTCTTAGTGCTAGTTCTTGAATAACTGTTCCATTATCTGTAAGCACACATATTAACAGATTTTCGGGATGAATGAAGAAGGCATTACGTTGTATTACTGCATCAATAATATTTCGTAGCTCCGGTTTCAAGTACCGACTTAATTGAATTGTCTTCCAAATATGTTTAGAACCATTTGTGCATGATGCATTAAACTTGATATTAAACCACATCGGTGCGTAGACGGTTTGAATAAACTGTGTTAAGTCGTTAAGATTTGAACTCGGGTTATTTGTGCCAATATACAGTGCGTTCAATATAATCGGACGCACTCAATAACTCTTTTGTATTGCGTTTCATAAGAAAGTGTTTAAATAGTTTTTTCATTTTTCATTTATTCATTTACAAATACTCTATTAAGTGCTTGGTTTAGATAATTTTTTAAGCTTCCGGTTTGACCGGAAGCGCACATAATTTCATTTTTTTAAATCACACTGTACATATATTTTTGCATTTTTGCATTGCCTATTTTTCTCTCAATACATACGTATAAAGTTCTTATAAGGTTTTATAAAACAAAATTAGAGAAAAATGCCATAGAAAGTTTTTCAATTTTATTATATGATTAGAAAAATTATACAAAATCAGTTATAATTAGCGAATAAATTGTTCAAAGTTGCCACCATTCTGTTCTAGACATGCTTCTAATCGTCGCCTGAGTTCATGGTTAGTTGCTTTTTTGATTTGCTGCGTAGTTAAATTAACACATGTAGCTGTAATTTTATTCTTTAAGTCTATAACATTTAAAGGTGGATCGGCAAACACCATTGTTTTTAAATGATCCCACAAGAAAAAGTCTAACGGTGTAAGATCCGGTGATCTCGCAGGCCATTGTACCGGGCCGTTAGTTCCTATACATCGTTCATTGAACGTTTGATTAAGATATACTTTTACTATCAACGCTGGAGCTTCATCTTGCTGGAAATACAATTGTTGTCGCAGAAGCAGAGGAAACTCATCGAACATTGTTGGTAGCACGTTATCTAAAAATTCAAGATACCTATTGGCGTTTAGATTACCATCATAGAAATAAGGCCCTAGTAATTGGTTTCCAATTAAACCGCACCAAACATTAGTACTCCATACGGTTTGATGGTTAGGTTCCATTGACCAATGAGGATTTTCGTCAGACCAATAACGATTGTTTTGTTTATTAATAACTCCATTATTTGTAAACTTGGATTCATCTGTCCATAAAATATGATCTAAAAATAATGGATTGTGATCACATTGCTCAACTATCCATACAATCAAAGTTAATCTCCGATCAGAGTCTTGAGGCCGCAAGTGTTGAACCAAATCGACTTTATACGGCAGCATTTTGAATTTTTTTAAAGTTCTGTGAATTGAGCCAACTGATACACCTAATTCTTGCGCTACATGTCTAATAGATGACCGTGGATTTACACTAAAATAACCCAATATTTGTACTTCAATATCTTCGGTCAAAACATTTCTTTGTTGTTCTAAATTCTGATAATTTACTCCTGGTAATGTTCCACGCATTCTAAGCGATTGTTCAATTTTTCGTATGTAAGTTTCGGAAGGATGGTATCTGTTGGGATATCTTTGTGCGTATAAATCTACCGCTCGTCGAGAATTACGTTTACATTCACCGAAAATTAACAACAGGTCAACTTTTTCACTGTTATTCATTTTAAACAATTATTTCGATTGAAATCAAATTGAACTTTTACCTGATTGTCAATTGCAATAAACGAAAAAACAATTGCGATGCAATTTTGTTGACGTACGCTGCTTACGGTTTTGTTTGATTCTTCTAATCGTATAATAAAATTGAAAAACTTTCGATGGCATTTGTCTCTAATGTTTTTTATAAAACCCTATAAGAATTTTATACGTATGTATTGAGAAAATAATAAGCAATGCAAAAATGCAAATATATATACAGTGTGATTAAAAAAAAAAAATTATGTGCGCTTCCGGTCAAACCGGAAGCTTAAAAAATTATCTAAACCAAGCACTTAATAGAGTATTTGTAAATGAATAAAAAACTATTTAAACACTTGCTTGTAAAACGCAATACAAAAGAGTTATTGAGTGCGTCCGATTATATTGAACGCACTGTATAGCCTCAGTATTCTATTGGCTGTCGTCAACCATCTGGCATGAGCCAGTTTCCCAGGTCCATATTAGATAACTCCAAAAAACACTTACCACTGGAGATCGCAGAGCACATTTGATAGAGATATTTTTGATCTGTACTTAACTCGGAAACTACTACATCAGGAAGATTACAAGCAATTGGTTTAAAAGCTACAACTTCTAAGTTCTGACAGGTTTCCAACGATTTTACAATACCTCCCACAAATCCACGAGGTCCACTGGTGTCACCGTCAAGAAACTGAAAAAGATGCCTTAAAGGAAGTTCATTAAAATGCAACAGACAAATAACCACTGTAACGGGCGGTTAATATGTGCTTCTATCTGTGATATAACTCCGTTCTTTGATCCAGTATTAACCACTGTTCCATCACATCCTACTGCTAATAAATTGTCCAAATTAAAATTATTTGAAGCAAAAAAGTTAGTGTGGACTCTGTAATACTTTTAGCAGAACCTGACGTAGGCGTGGTGTGTCCGATATACAACGATTCAGGTTCTTGGATGTGCTCCTCTACTATAGTTTTCTATGCGTTTTGTTTCCAATTACTTTTTGTGTCAAGGTCTTATCTTTTCTTCCGTCAAAATAAACAGCTTTGATTGACTTCTCAACATCGTCGCATTGGAAACGTTGCCTACTTTTTACTCTAGCTCTTCTGACTTTACTCCTATCTCCAACATTCATTTTTTCTTCTTCGGAGATAATTCCAACATGTTTCAGCACAGCTGATGCTATGTCTGCTGCAGATCTGTCAGATAACTTGTATCGATCACAAAGTTGAGCAAATGTTGGTAATTCGATGCGATTTTGCCCTGTAGTTTGTAGGTCATCTGTTCCTTTTGACGTAGATGGAAGATAATCGTTATATTCCTGGTTACAACTGGCTGAAATATCAAGCATTGTTTCATTATAAACTTCATGAGTACTATGAGCAGGAGTAGATCTGGAAATTTTTCTATTTTCCTTTATTGTTCTCTCTTCTCTTTTCTCTATTTTTTTTTGCTTTCTACTAAGTCTACATTGCCGATGAACATTTTCCGGTTCGCTCTCTGATCAGTTAAGAAAGCTTGTTCCTGGCCTGGTATTTTATTTGCTTTTTGGCACGAACAATTTGTAAACGTTTTACATTTACAAGTACTTATATCAAACAAGAATCTTTAAATGTCTTTACTTTTGATAAATATGTATTATTTCGTTTTGATTCTGGATGTCTGATAATTTTAAGATACTTGTCGTGATACGATCGAATACATTGAATGACACGTGTACGAGAGACAGTCGGAAGTGATGCTTTCGACCACAACTTACAAATTTTGTTACTTAGGATTTCACAAATGTCAGACACTGTTGGTTCCTTTTTGGAATTAGGAGCCTTAATGTCATATTGTACATACAAAAAGCATTTAATTACATCTTTGTAAGTTGGCAACATATTACCACTAAAGTCACATGGTGCTCCGAAAATAGAACATTCCACCGTTTTTCTGGCATTCATTGTTACTTAATTACTGCCGTATTTAATAATTTACAACGATCACTATATACACGTCAATCACCACTACTCACAATTATAGTCACGGCAAAATCTTTTCCGTTGTGGGGGTGAAATTGTTAGAGAGAGACAAACTTAACATACCAACTTCCATAATAACCCTGATAATTACAAATGATATATCTATGTTAGTGAAAGACACGTTGATGGGTTGTTAGAACTGCCGAATAAATTACAATGTTGTCAGCTCTTCTGTTTACACATAACTTCTAATTTTGACGTTTTCCACATTTTGAGATTTTCGATTCGTGTGGCTTGCATTGTTCTATTATAAAAACAACTGTTCTTTTCATAACAAATCCTTGTGTCATTTGTAAGAACTGTTAAAAGTATTGTTACTTAGTTGAGAACGAGTATTTCCATCAAAAACTAATTTTCAAAATAAATGTAAACAATATAACCTAAGTATTATGTTGACGTCGAATTTCATACGTTTGGCAACAATGTCAAGCGCTGACGTTTATCCCCACATTGGAAAAGAATTTGCCACGACTCTATCTAACAATATTTGTGGCTTGTCGCTATGTCGCTTCTAGGAAACTGAGAATTGGGACACGTCGCACGCATTACTTCTTTTGATGACGTCATCATTGAACATGCAGGCAGGACCGGTTTCTCGAGTGCAGGTGTAGGTTAATTATTTAATGCGTGGAGAAGTGCAACTTTTTTAATATATCTGAAAAATATTTCTTAGTAGTTCCTTTCATTATTACGTAATAGTAATAAGAATATCAAAAATTTTACCCTTTTAGAGGGTGGTAGAGGGCAAAAAACGTTATTATATTTTAACAAAAATTTTCGGGGTTACTTTTTATATGTTTTAAAAGCTTTTTTTCGCTATTAGATGTCAATATATATGTAATATATATATATATATATATATATATATATATATATATATATATATATATATATATATATATATATATAAAGATAAAAGTGAGTTTGCATTTTTCTGGAAGTGAGTTAAGTATGTAGAATGATTTTAAGATGGTCATGGCACTCTGGATGAGAAACTAAAATTCAATTTTAAAATTACATTTGGAAAAAATCGATTTAAATATTATGCAATCGGCCGTAAAATGACCTCCAGAATCCGAAAACTAAAAATATACAGGGGTGTCATTTAAAAATCAAAAGTTAAGGTCATTTCCGGTGAAACCGGAAGTCGGAAATGCTTGTCAAAATTCCTAAAATGACGTTTGGTTAGAGTAACAACCCTGCCAAGTTTCATTTAAATCGATAGATAAATAAAAAATGGCAGCCGGAAAGTGATCTCGTGGGCATCCGGTATATATATATATATATATATATATATATATATATATATATATATATATATTATAGATGGCTGTCCTGCTCATACTGCAATAAGAGTTCAACAGTTTTTGGAAACTACGTTCCCTAACCGTATTATTAGTGGAAAAGATACTATTAAATATCCTCCTCGCTCACCTGATATCGCGCCGAACGACTTTTTTGTTTGAGGATACGTATCCCAGCAATCTATCAGCACATGCATGAACGTGTAAACAATTTGGACGAACTTCGTGTCAAAATTACAGACTCTTTCAACAGCATCACCCAATAACTGTTAGAAAACACCCGAACTGAATTTTATCACAGATTGAGCTACTGCCTTGCGCAAAGTGGAGGTCTTTTCGAAAATCTTATAAAGTAGAGTTTTGAGAAAAGTGTATTCTGTTCATTTTTAAAAATAGTTGGTTTTTCAATAAGAATTATAATGCTAAAGTTAAACCTTGAACTTAAGTTATACTATCAGTGTAAATGTTAATGTTCTTGTTTGTAGCTCTCCTAAGTTTCTTCTTTGTTCTTCCTACGAGTAGTAATCGAACCATGTCGTAAATTCGCAATTATAATAAACTTCGATGTTTGAGGTATAATCATTTAACGTTTATTTATTTAATAGTTTCAAAGAACACGCGGCTTGTCAACATCATCTTAATTGCTTTGGTTTCGTTAGAAATGTTGAAGCTAGATTGAAGGAGACCTAAGTAGTTCATATATTGTGCCTACATGCAAATATGTACAAGTGGCAACATCGGTAAAGTTATGTCTCTGCCACACTCATATAATGCAATAACGTTTTTTGAACGATTGAGCTTTTTCGTTTATTTACTATACCTGTTTCCAAGACAGTTTACTGGTTGCGAGGCCCAACTCTTTAGTAATTATTTTACTTACCGACGTCCTTTACGTACCAACGTAAAATTATATACAACGTGTCCCAGATAACATTTCCAGCATGGGAATCTCGCTTATTATAAAAGCTACAGATTCGGTTAAATTAGATGAATTGCTCCTAAGGATTAGTGAAATTATGGGACACTCTCCAATTTCCTAATTTCCATGTATTTTAAGACTTATGGCAAGAAAAAGAAAAATGTCAAATTTCTTTTTGTTGTAATATCTATTTTGTTATATTAGACATATAAATTTTATTTGCACTTTCTTAAGATATTTTTTATGCAGAATTTAAATATCAATTTGGATATTTTTTGCACTTTCTATTTTTTAGTTTCAACCCCTAAATTAAATTTTTCTTATGGAACGACGAGTCGGCTTTGAAATAATTGATCGTGTTTTTTTATCCTCTTTACAATGATATAGCACATGTACTATCTATTTTTAAAAACAACAAAGAAAATTTAAGAAAATGTATTCTTTTTCTCGCCATAAGTCTTAAAATGCATGGAAATTTGGAAATTGGAGAGTGTCCTATAATTTCACTAATCCTTAGGAGTAATTCATCTAATTTAACCAAATCTGTATCTTTTATAATAAGCGAGATCCCCATGCTGGAAATGTTATCTAGGACACGTTGTATACCTACTATATTTCACAACAATAAAAACAGAAAATTTGGACATTTCTATTTAAAACGTCGCTTTTCGTTTATTTAATAGAAATTAAACAATTTCAACTGTGGTAAATTTAATACAATCGTGCAAAAAAACAGTACGAGCATCACGAACATTAAGGATTGTACCGGTCCCCGGCCAAACGTCCCTTACTGTTCTTGATACTCAATACACTATTTCCATACCTGTACATATTTTACGTTCTCCACGCATCCGTCTGACCCTCCTACGACCATCGTGGGCCCACAACTAAAATCGGGACTCGTCACTAAACACAATTCGACTGATTCTTGCGCCCAATTCGCTGTTTCGTTGCTCCATTCTAGCCTGCGTAGACGGTGAAGTGGTGTAAGAGGAAGACATAAAAATGGACGATATGAACGGAGCCCATAAGACCTTATCCGGTAATAAACATATTACATTGACATTCTGTGTCCTACACCTCTCATCCAATCATTTGCAATCGATCGAGTTGTTGAAAATCTGTCTCTTGTGGTCTAAAGTCTTAACTGACGTTCTTCGCGATCTGCAGTTCGGCGGGGACGTCCAGATCCAGGGCGACGTTGTTGCTACCCTTCCTCGGACCATTTGGACCAACCTCTCAATACCGTTGTAACATTTCGGTTTACACGACGAGCAATTTCTCTTACCGAAAGTCCGGCCTCTCTCATGCCAATAATACGGTCACGTTCAAAATCAGTCAATTGGAAAAAAATTTGATGTTGACGTACTCTTGGCATTGTTCCCAAGTTCAGAACGAAATTGTGAACAAACAATTTGCAAAATTGACACTTAATTACACACTGGTTGGTTTGTTTGTTCAAATTTATTGTTTCTAAGTGCAAAGCAAAAATAAAAAAAAAAAGAAAACTACTAGCTAGATTTTATTCAAATTTTAATCGTTTGTTTGTTCTAATGAAAGACATCGTCGACGAAAATTTCAATAAAATCGTTCAAAAAGTTCTATGTGTTGCAATTTTTATGGAAGTCAGTATATATACAACACAAAAAATGATTCTACCTGTGTCCGTTATCGACTTTGAAACGTCCGATCGCCATGAAACTTTGGAAAGTTATTGAGTACACTCGCACGAAGGTTTTTAACATACAATTTCTTTAAATATCGGCCCCCAAGTGCCCTCATAATCTTTCGACGCAACAACGTGCACTGGATATGGCTAGGTTTCATTAGCATGGGTATCCGCTATGTTTTAGATTTGATCAAAATAACAAAAATAACTGTATTAAAAATATATGTAGCTTAGTGCTGACTTTTAATGGAGTTTCAAAGTGGGTTAATCCACGGTTATAATTATTTACTCGTAGAACTGCATAACTATAAACTTAACTTAAACTTTAAAATTGAAGTAAAGAACACATTGGATTACAAATTTTATATTAAATGTTCGAAAATGTTTCCATTTGCAGCAATGCACATTGTCAACCGCCTAGTAAAGGTTGTTTTGACATTTTGAAGGGTGTTTCGAAGTATTCGATCCTTCAAAAGCCTCAGTAATTATTGTGTGGTAGGCAAATCCCTATAGACCTCCTGTTTCACATATCCCTACAGAGAAAAGTCTAGGAGAGTGAGATCGGGTGATCTCGCTGGCCAAACCATGGGACCACCGCGACCTATTCTGCGATCTTCGCGCCAATTTTGTAAAAACCGACGTGCTCGATTATGGTAGCGCGGCGGAGATCCTTCATGTTGGTAACACATAACTTGTCGAGTATGCAGATTCACATTTTCAAGCAAATGTGGCAAATCTTCTTGAAGGAATTGCGGATATCTTTCGCCTATCAGGGAACCAACATTCACAGACCACTGATGCCGGTAATCTATTTGTCGTACCCAGTGTGGATTTTCAACGAAGTAATAGTGACTATTATGTTTATTAACTGCTCCTACGCTATTAAAACTTGCTTTGTCGCTAAATAGCACAGTCAACAAAATTGGCTGGTTAATTTTGTCCAGTATAATATTGCGAAATCTTGCGATCGTAGGCTTTGATGCAAACACAAATCTGCCATCCTAACTAAGAAAGCAGTATGTCCACAATCGCTACTTTTGAGTTAGAGCCTATTTAGATATTTATGGCTGGGCCACCAAAAAATAATTTAATAATTTTCAAATTACCCAAGCAAATCTATTCCTTTTTATTTTATATTCGAACAATTATGTGCTATAACGCGTTTTTTAATTAAATAAGTAGTAAAATGGCTGCTTTTTAGTAAAGTATACAGTATTCTCAATCTTGCGCTCTAGAATATCAGTAAAAGCCATCATTAATATATTTAGTAAAAGAAACCAAATAAATAAGCAATAAAAACAAATATTTATTGTTATTCAAGAAAGGTTATGAGCATAACAAAGAAATAATACCTTACATTTAAATTTTCAAAATACAAAACGCTTATTTATAAAGACAAAATACAAACTCAAATATATTTAAACTAGCGGGCTAGTCGTCAACGTCCGTTTTTAAATCGACAGCATTATCATTTACAGGAAGATTCTCCCAAAATTGCCGCCTGTTGTTGACCGGGATTAACTTCCTTAAGTTTTGAATTATCATGTCTTTCCTCTCCTTCTTAATGCCCCTAAGTTGAGCAATCGGTCCAGGTTTTTCAAAGCCCTTTGTGTATGACTTTGCTTTTAGAAAATTTAATTCAATTTCCGAATCATTAAAATTGTTTTTATAAAACAATGTATAGCTTCCTCGCTTTACCACAACTTCAACCATGTCTTTTAAATACGGTCTGGGCTTAGAATGGTTAATCTTATAAAGTGAGGAGTTATCAACCCAAACAAAGAAGTCCTCTTGCTTCATTTGTTTAATTTCAACCTTACCAGAATTACAAGATTGTACACAAGAAACAAAATCTGCAAAATCGTACACTTTTTTCTTTCGTTGTAAAGATATCTCAACCTGGTGATGAAAGCTATCTGCTGACATAAAGGTATGTCCAGGTTCAAAATATCTAAACGTTATTTTTTCAGCCAAAATGTCATCTGAATTAATCATATACATTAAATAGGAAAACAGCGACCAGTTTTTATTTTGTGCAGCACAATTATCAAGTCAAATAATAATGATTTGCTTATCACGCATATGCAACATAAAGGTATGAAATGTGCTGATAAGATCTTCTTTTTTTCGTCCGGATATACACTCATGCCATTGACATGCAAAGGGTTGACATTTTTGTTTTTTACCAACTGGCACAAAACTTTCATTGAAAACTATAATTCGTTGGCAAAATACTATTTACTTGAACATATCAATTCGAGGTAGCATAATCACCTTCTCCAGGTCTGCGGAAAAACATACTGTGTTGAGAGAAAAATTATTTTCTGCATCATTTCTATATTTTTCACGAGATTCCTTTGATTTTTTGATGTGCTGTGTCCATAAATTGCACTGACTACAATCTTCTGGTAAAGACTGCTTCGTATGTTCGGGATTGTGTAACTGAAAACTTTCGCATATTTCACACTCTTCATGCCCTAATTTTGCGAAAGAAATATTTAACTCTTTTGAAACAGTTTTTCGATAAAGTTCGTAACAGCATTTTACGTTTGGATTTACCTGAACAAAATCGCTGTGCATTTTTTTAATTGTGAGATCATTAGGTAGATATCTCCTGTTTGGAGCATGTTCTCTTCTATAATGTGACACAGTAGGCCCAAAAGATTCAACGTGTCTTTTAATCCACTCGCGATCTGTTTTTGGGAGCTATATGTGTTTCCCACGTTTATCTATGAAGGTTTGGATGTTGGCAGAGTCAGTCTATTCAGTAATTCGATCATTTTTTTTTATTGTAGCCTAGAGTACTTAAAAAGAAAGTTTTGCAAACTTCTAGTTTTTGACCTTGTTCATTTTTTAAAAAATATTTAAATGTTCTACTACGAGAACTTGTTTCTTTACCTCTTCTTCTTTTAACATCATGGGTTGAAATATTAGAATAAATAAAAATTCTTCTTTCTTGCCAATTCATCGACCAATAAGTACTATTTAATGATTGGCGATGATCGTTAGAAAATTCCTGACATTTTCTAATACAATTTTGACAGACTGGACGAACGTAATGTTTCTTTCGTTCCTTAATTTCCCTATCACTTTTCTTTTCCTGAATGCTTTTCCGCGTTTTTTTCTTTTTCTAGTTTCCCCTTTCTTTGTTAATTCTGTATTAGAATCGCTGCCATTTGAGGAATTGTGATCAACTAATTTAGAAGGTCCTCTGCCAATGGCCAAATTATTATAATCAGGATCCTTAACCGAGTCGTCCGAGTCTAACGTTTTTGAAGTTGCTTTATAAAAATATATATCAAGATTAATTTATTGCTTTAAAAATCATTTTCATTTTACTTACAGGGTACGGCTAAATCTTGACAGTAGTTATTTACATTATTTTCAGAAATTACCGACGATGCTAAAAATGCTTTTACATAAGTTTTCGAACTTTTTGATTGTAATTTTACTTACTAGGCAAAGCTAAATCTAAATTAAGTTCATTTGATTGTCCACAACTATTTTCGGGGGATGGTTCCTCATCAAATAGACTACTAAGGGATCCGAATGCGTTTTGCAAATCCGATAATAATGAATTTGGAGTCGATGACTTGCTCGAGTTTGCGGATCCTACGTTACAACAACAAAATCAACTCGATAATATTTTTTTCAGGTATTTAGATATTGTATAATTTGCATTGAGTAAGACTCGAAATTTTAACTTATTTATTTATCGTATTTAATTAGAATTTAAGGAATGAATGTATGGTGCTGACTTACCTTGGTCGTTTTGCTGTTCTGCCATCAGTTTAATAATTTTAAAAGCTCTACTTAAACTCATTTTTACTCACTCAACTCAATAATAATTATATGAACCTTTACTATGTAAAGACAGGAAGATACTGAGACTTTATTAAATTTTTAATAAGAATTGTATTGTTTATATAAAACTCTTTGGTAGTAAATTTAACACGAAGACATTGATAACACGCTTCAAAAAAAGATAGCGTTCCTACATCTGCTAAAAATAATCTGAAGCTGTATCCTGTTTATATAATATTTTGATAATCAGTAAATTCGCTGAAAGAAGTGCAAAAATTTAGTTTGCGTGGTCAACCGAATATTTTATTATTAATATCACAATTAATGATTATTAACCATTGTAGATGGTCTATTTTCAATTTACCATTTTTGACATTCTTCGTTTTAAATATACAACAGCTAATTACTATTTAATTATACGAAATCTTAATAACAATTAATGATTAGGCAGGTATTAATTGGAGTAATCAGTGTGTTATGGTATAAATTGGAATCAATTATGTCAACTGATTAACACTAACTAAAAAGCATCTAACGCATTTTATGCATTTTTTCAACGCTAAAAAGCAGTAAGTGGGAGATACTGCTTTCAAGGCTTGTAAATGGTATTTACTGCTTTCTAACTTAGAACTTCATGTTATTTGGTGGAGATACTGCAAAGTACTAAGTTAATTTTGTATATTTCTAGTAATATTACTGCTTTCTGTGATCCCAGAAATCAGTTTAACTCCGATTCCCAAAAAAATGGAGATACTGCTTTTTAGCTTAGCACGGTAGAAATGGTATGAGTGATATTTTTGTTTGCTTATAATTCTTTCTATTGAACTTTTGCTTAGATCTACTTTTACCGCAATCTGACGAACACTTACGTGACAATTTTATTTAAAATTTAATAAATCTGTCAACTCGTTTTCTTCGTTGGCAACTGTACAATTTTGTACGTATTTTTTTGTATATGACATTTCCTGTCTCTTAAAATCGAAGAAGTTGAAACGATTCAGGTCTTGCGTGTCTAGCTAAAGGGCACTTTTGTTTATAAATCCTGGATGTCAACAAACAGTTCCTTTCAGCTTGTTCCAACACATAGATCATATTAATCAGCTCTTCTTTTGAAAAATTTATCGCACACTAAGTAAATAACGAAGTCGCTATCCGATAATTATCGGACAATCCTTCACAAATTATTTGTAATAAGTGGCTTTCATTTGTTACGTTGTTAAGAAACAGAAAAAGACAATCTAAAACCAAGCTACTGTTATTCATTGGGTTCTTTAATTCCATTTTAAACTTTATAGTTATGAAGTTCTGCGAGTAAATAAGCGTTGCTCTTTTATAGTGCAAAATGTTGAATTGTGTCATAAACATATAACTTCACGGTTTTATAGTAATTAACATTGTTTCATTTTAGTTTTCTGTTAATTATGATATTGTCTTTATTTATTTTATATTGTGACAAATTCAACAAAAATAAAAAAAATGTTTACAACATATATATATATATATATATATATATATATATATATATATATATATATATATATATATATATATATATCATACTTTTTTTGCATTACAATTGAATGTTTATTTCTTATTATTGGAAATATTCCTTTTGTCATATATGAAGTAAAGTCCTATTATTATTACTACTACTATTATTATTATAGTTGAAGTTGGATCAAATTATTTGAAAGTAAATCATCCGAAACGTCTAAATATGGTCATTTATACATTATAACTGTTATTTGGGCTTTGTCAGATTTCGTTCAAATTAATTCAGGGTGTTCTAGAAAGTATTGTTTAGTTTTTATACAATTATGTTGCAAATAATATTACTTATTGGTTTATGAAAAAAATTTGTTAAAATGTTAATAATTTGGAATTGATAAATGCTTTTTGTTTGTTAGAATCAAATTTATCTGATATTGATCCAATATCTACTAAACATTTTTGGATAGGCAACTATGTAATTAATAGTTGATGATTGACATTTTATTCCTAATGCTAACAATTGTTTAATATCTAATGGAATTTCAGTATCTGAAATATTTTTAATCCATTTTTATTTAGTGGGAATAATTACGTATGCTTGGATTTTAAACTATAAAGTGTTTTTATATTATTGCTTTTAATGTTGTTAAATCTTTTGTTATAAAAAATCTGGAACACTGGAACTGTGGCAGGATCTGTAACAATCAACAGACACCCACGTACCAGACAAAATTAAAAAACACCGAACGCGTTTCGATAGCTACGCTATCATCATCAGCGGTCGACTAAGGCGGACTAAAGACAATTTCTAACATATATACCATCAGCGAGTAACGCTTCGTGGCTAATCTGGTGAAAGTGAAAGTTATGAAAGTTTAATGAGTTCAGAGTAGCCTAAAGGTCCTTGATCATCATTATTCATTAGAATTTGTTAACAATATTTACAATTAATCTTATAAATTCCCGACCTATCCTGCTTATCCACTTTATCTTTTGGAGTGACTGTTTTTAAATTAATTTTGGAAAAGATTTTAGGTAGACCTTTTGTATAAGCAGGATAGTTTGGTAACTTTACATACTTTGTTTCTATGTGTTCTCTAGCGTTACCTAATGTAGTTACGTTCTTAACCCTCATCCTATGTGTTTGTTTCCTAACTATATTCATAACCACTTCATCTGAAAACCCATTGTATGCAGCAATTCCTTTAATAGTGCGCAATTCTTTATTATAATTTTGAACTGAAAGAGTAAAATTAAGCAATCTATGAACCAAGAAGTTAAAAGTCGCGAGTTTATGCTGTCTACAGTGATTTGAGTCATTGGTTATGAATATTTTAGTGCTAGTTTCCTTACGATAAATATCTATATCTAGTTTACTACTATTTCTTGTTACCAGAGTATCAAGGAACAGGAGACTGTCATTTGCCTCTATCTCATAGGTAAATTTGAACACATAGGATGAGGGTTAAGAACGTAACTACATTAGGTAACGCTAGAGAACAAATAGAGACAAAGTATGTAAAGTTACCAAACTATCCTGCTTATACAAAAGGTCTACCTAAAATCTTTTCCTAAATTAATTTGAAAACAGTCACTACTTCAGATAATAGTTTGCAAACTCTTTTAGGCAGTCCAAACGATAAAGTGGATAAGCAGGATAGGTCGGGAATTTATAAGATTAACTGTAAAAATTGTGAACAGATATGTGGGGCAAACTAAACGACCTATCAAAATTCGCTTTAAAGAACATTTAGCTCATATAAAATACAAACGTTGGGACAAGTATGCCGTAGCCCTAAACAGGGTCCGCCTTTGGGAGCTGATCCTATAAGTATAAATATTTTCGCGTTCGTACCACTTCCGGTTATACCAGAAGTCGGTACTTAGTCGCTTATTTTAAATGGAACACCCCGTATATTAATACATTTTTGGATTCTATGTCGAATTTTAAGGTAAGTTTGTTAAATAAACTAGATACGAAATTTCAGTCGTTTAAAAAAAACATTTTTCTAAAAAAAATAAGAGATGCGGTCTTAGTAATAAGTCGTTAATTGTTCTGTTCCTGTCAAACAATTTGAATAAAACTTTGAGGTGTTGTAGGCAAAGGTTCATTGCAACAGTCTGCAAAAAATGACATTTGTATTTTTCATAAAAATAAAATTATGAATGTCTAAACTTGACTATCAAAAAATGCAAGTTACTTTTTTTTATTACTCAGATCGATTTAACGTCAAAAATTAAGGTACGTTTGGCTAAAACTTTATTTGCCTAAACGTAACAGTTTCATACTTATTATCAAAAAAGTCCCAATTTTAAAATTTGTGATAAAAATGAGCTACATACTTAAATCTAGTATTCCTTGTTCGTGGTCACCATGGAAACCAAATAATTGAGAATTGAAATAAAGAAAAATATTTGAAAAAGTTACTAAAAAAATTATAAAAATTGATAATTTTGTGATTCAAAAGTCATTTTTGCCAAATAGAAATTTCTATTTTTTTCAAATTCGATGTACAACATAAGTGTAAAAATTTAATACTTTAGGAGTAAATCGAAAAAAACTACTTTTACTGCGGAGGTAGTAACTACATACTTATCAGTGCATTCTTACACGATAAAGTCGCTTATTTAGTATTTCTTGCTTGTGATCAAATGTAAATTAATTTATAATAAATGTTCAAAATGTTGCCCGTTAGACGCAAGACATTGTTGAACCCGTCTTATAACGGCTTCATTTGTAGCCCTTTGAATTTCTTGCGGAGAAAGAGAATTGAAGGCATTTTGCACTCTTGCAATGCAATCTTCTTTAGGCGTTAGTGGTGTAGCATAAACAATATTTTTAATTCGACCCCAAAGATAAAAATCCATTGGCGGAAGATCAGGTGACCTAGGTGGCCATGGAAAGGGACCATTATTGGCAAACCAACGATCTTCAAAAATTTCATAAAGTTTCATGGAAACAACGTTGGTATTGCGAGGGGCCGCACCGTCTTGTTGGTACCATAAATTTTCCCTTTCTAGATTTAATCGGGGTCGAATTCGAGTGTTCAATATCTCAAGCTAATTTTCTCCTAGAAATTAAATTTGTAATCATAAATCGCAACAATCAACTATTTTAAACCTCTCAAGTTTTCGTTGTAAAAATACACGTCAAAGATTTCGTTATTCCGAATAGCAAAAAACACATTAAAATTCCAAATTTCCTGAAAATGGCATTCGCGAATTGGATTGCTATTTTCGTTATTCCAGTAATGCGAGTTTCGGCGATTAAATATGCCATTTTTCGTAAATTTAGATTCGTCCGTCCATATGATATAGTCAAAAAATTAGGAATTTCTTGTATTTTGAGCAAAATTGTTTCACAAAATTCGATACGTTTCAATAAATCCGCTTCTTTCAAATGTTGAACTAATTGTAAACAGTATGGTCTAAACTTATGTTTCTTAAGAATTCTTCTGATAGTTGTTGGTGTTAAGCCAATATCTGTTTTCGCGTCGTTTATGGAATTACAAAGATAGGCACGGAAATATCCTAAAGTTACAACTTCATTATATTCGTTATCAATAGAAGTTTTTTTGCGAGCCGTAGAGTGTTTAAATGTGCCAAACTGTTCCAAATTTTGAACCACACGTCTTATTGTATCTGCTGATGGTCGGGGGTGCTCAGGATAGCGTTCGATAAATGTTCTTACGGTTAGTTTTACAACTCTATGACATTCTCCGTGAATTAAAATAATCTGTATTAGAATATTCAAGTCTAGCCATTTCATCAAGAAAAACACAAACTGTCAACAATTTTATTAAATTATTGACTACAAAAGAAAAACAAAATAAATAAGCATCTTTATCGTGTAATGATGCGCTGATAAGTGTGTATTACCTCCACAGTAAAAAGTATTTTTTTTCGATTTACTCATAATAGATATTTATGTATTAAGGGCATAATCAGAAGATTATGGGTCGAGGAATGTTAAAGCCCGACGCGAAGCGGAGGGCTTTATATTCCTGAGAGCCATAATCTAATTATGCCCGTGGAATACAATATTTTATTTTATTTTGCACCATGAAATTGGAACAAAATTTTAAAAGATTCAGTATTTTCGGCAAGTTTTTAAATGCAAATGCAGTGAAATAAAGGCGACAGTAGGCTAATTTGTTGTTACTAAGATACTGTGATATTGCTAAATTGTTGCTAAGGTACTGTTTGTTTGTAAATAATTTGCATTCTAAAATGGAAGGTGAAAACGCAAAGACTAATTTGTTGTTACTAAGATACTGTGATATTGCTATTAATATTATTATTGTTAAACTAATAAAGGTTGTTGTTTCAATAATTCTTTCAACTTACGTGAAATATCATGTCATGGGTCAGCTGTCAATCATGCTGCTTAGCAACAATGACATTTCCGTGCTATAAAGACCACATTACGCCCTCATTTGGAGGCGTATAAAGAACATTATGGTGGCAAAATAAAATAAAGTATTAAATTTTTACACTTATGTTGTATATCGAATTTGAAAAAAATGACTTAGAAAATTTCTATTTGGCAAAAATGACTTGAATCACAGAATTATAAATTTTTATAATTTTTTGCAGTAACTTATTCAAATATTTTTCTTTATTTCAATTCTCAATTATTTGGTTTCCATGGTGACCACGAACAAGGAATACTAGATTTAAGTATGTAGCTCATTTTTATCACAAATTTTAAAATTGGGACTTTTTTGATAATAAGTATGAAACTGTTACGTTTAGGCAAATAAAGTTTTAGCCAAACTTACCTTAATTTTTGACGTTAAATCGATATGAGTAATAAAAAATATTACTAAGACCGCATCTGTCAATTTTTTTAGAAAAATTTTTTGCAGACTGTTGCAATGAACCTTTGCCTACAACACCTCAAAGTTTTATTCAAATTGTTTGACAGGAACAGAACACTTAAGGAGTTATTACTAAGACCGCATCTGTTAATTTTTTTAGAAAAATGTTTTTTTTAAACGACTGAAATTTCGTATCTAGTTTATTTAACAAACTTACCTTAAAATTCGACATAGAATCCAAAAATGTATTAATATACGGGGTGTTCCATTTAAAATAAGCGACTAAGTACCGACTTTCGGTATAACCGGAAGTGGTACGAACGTGAAAATATTTTAGATGAGTTAGCCCTAACGTCATTACCCTGTCACCAAATTTTCAAAATTATAGTATGTTGGGTTTAACAGATACTCATAGGATCAGCTCCCAAAGGCGGACCCTGTATATGTTTGATAAAAATCATGTAGTAGATGATGTATCATTAATCAAAAACAAACAAATTCTAATGAATAATGATGATCAAGGACCTTTAGGCTACTCTGAACTCATTAAACTTTCATAACTTTCACTTTCACTTTCACCAGACTCGCTGATGGTATATATGTTAGAAATTTTCTTTAGTCTGCTCTAGTCGACCGCTGATGATGATAGCGTAGCTATCGAAACGCGTTCGGTGTTTTTTAATTTTGTGTGCTACGTGGGTGTATTTTGATTGTTTTTGTTATAAATTTGTTGTTGCTTACAAGTAAATTCATCAAAAATACTTAATGGTAAAGTTTCTGAAATGTTGTTGTTTAGGAATTCAAATTAATACAAATAGTACTCTAAAAAATACCTTTAACACCGACTGATACTTATAATCAAATTCTAATTTCGGTTCTTTGCCTTATATAAAAGTCTTATCTAACAACATATTTAATGTATTTAGAAAAAAATACAATTAAAGTTTACTTACCAATATAATAATATCAAAACATTTTTAGTAAAATGAAAGATAAAATTGACAAATTAAAAATTTCTGGTGTTGTATATAAAATTCCCTGTTTAAATTGGAATAAAGAATACATTGGACAAAGATCGATTAACACAACATAAAAGTGACATCACGTTAAATAAAATTTCAAGTGAACATTCCATTGATAAAATTCATTATTCAAATTTTACAGAAATTAAAATTTTACAATTAGAAAATAATAATCATAAACGTTTAATTTTAGAAATGTTTGAAATAATTAAAAATAACAGCTGTATTAATAAAAACGCGAATTTCAACAATTTATTAATAGTTACTTAATTTCGAGAACAAAACATAATTTTTAACATAGCTACTTTATTTTTTACTACAAGTTTTTTTATTTCAGTTTTATGACCTATTTTATTAAATTACCTAAACCTAAAAACTTTTTTAACCTACTTAAAACTTTTTTTAAATTACCCTTGACATAAATATTTAGCGAATGAATCGAAATTTATAAATTTGACAATGTTTTCTTCCTTTTTCCTTTTGTTATATATTTAATTTTATTATAATATAATTTTAATGAAGTTGGTGTTTTATCTTTGTGTTTAATCTTAATTTTCATGCAAGTTTAATTATCTTATTTGGCTTGTTAAATCGAAATGGCTGTTATTTTAATTTAGCCTTGATAAAGAGACTAATAAATTTTCGAAAGCTTGGAATAGCATAAAATAGTTTAAAATTAAAATTGACGGAATCCCCAATAACACCAATAATACATACAGGGTGTGAAAATAGTATCACACCAAATGGGATTATGTAGAAACGGTTTGACATTTAGATTTGACCTTTGGTGGGGTTAAATAATACATAAATACCCATATTTTGATACGAGTTTCATTTGTTTTGTGCGACTGGTGTTTGTCAGAGGCAGCCATAATGAATTTTTAAATGGCAACCTAGGTTGAGTTTGGTGTCATTTAGCAGGTAATTTATTTAGAAATGCAGCATGGTATATCATAAGATTGTTTATTCTAAAATAACGAAGAAAATTAAAATCTTAAACAAATAGTTCAAGTGAATAAAACAAAAGAATTGAACAAGAAAATTGAGTTACTTAAATGATGAAAATCACAATAACTGCTCAAATTGTTGTCCATTCACTTCTTGACAATATCATGAGAAAAGCAAGCTTATGATAATATCGTATAGTAGTATTTACTATCAGTTCGAATTAGAAAAGCCATAAAGAGTATTAGAAATTGCTAAAATTGATAACAATCGGTAGAGAACACAGAAATGCTACATTTGAATTAAATTTTTGTATAAGTTGTATTTATTTACAGCCCTTTGTCCAGAAAATGTTCCGCCTACAAAGTTAATTTGGCCTTTTAATTTTCTTCGTTATTTCAGAATAAATAAGCTTATGATATACCGTAGTGTATTTCTAAATCAATTACCTGTCAAATGATACCAAACTCAACCTAGGTTGCAATTTAAAAAAATTCAAGATGGCTGCCTCTGACAAACACCAGTCGCACAAAACAAACGAAACTCATATCAAAATATGGGTATTTATGTATGTTTTAACCCCACCAAATGTCAAACCGTTTCTACATAATCCCATGTGGTGCACTACTATTTGCATACCCTGTATATACATATACCGCATGTGGCAGATTTCAATTTCCTACACAGCGATCTCCTAAACCGTAAAAGATACGGAGTCGGTTAAATGGGGAAAAAGATTGGTGTATTGACGGTCAACACAATGATCTAAAGAAGTTCAAAATATCCCACTAGTTCCGGAGATATTCGACAAAATCTGAAAATGGTCAATCTCGTTTTTTAACTATAGTGGTATTATTTTAAAAGATATAAAAAATGTATTCAAACTTTTTGATTAAATGGAGTTTTCTATAACTTCCCGTGCCAAAAATTTCATTGCGACGTTTTGTCTTTCCAGGTTCACCATCAACTTATTGTTTTTTAATACGGACCTGGATTTTTTTCCTGAAATTTTTCGTGGAGTATTTATAGATAAATACATTGATATGATATACTTGACCATTCCACTACGTTTCGTCTATGAAAAATAAATGGATTGTTTCGCAATTTTATATTAAACCAACGACAAAAGTCCAATCGTCTGTCAGAATCGCATATATGCAATTTTTGGACTTTGTCACGTTTGATCCACCACCTTTTAAGTAACGAAATGCGCCAGCGCCGGTCTCTTTCTACACGTCGGCCCCTTTGTATATTTCCCGGCAAAGCAGGTGTATTTTGCGATGATTTATTCAATTCAAAATAGACAGTACCTTCGCATGTTTCCGTAATATCCTAATCACTGTTGTTGCACACATCCCGCATTCTTAACCAATTTTTGTTATTTAAGTTTATTTTTGTTATTACTTTAGAACAATTTTGTTCAAAATACATTTTTAAACTTTTAATTGTTACTAAAAGCAACGATTTAAAATTACCAATAATTTAATTTTAAAATTGCGTAGGTAACATTATTTACCAAACTCCATATAAAGTATGTTGCCCGATGTGGGTATTAGAAAGCAATTTCGTATAGTAAGCTTTACTTTTGACAGTTTGACAACTATTCTTAGATCTAGTTTTGCTATTAATATACATTTTCAGTATGGTTCGCTATACTATTAGCGAGAAAAAGGAGATGTAAGATCTGTACATCACAAGTTATAGACATAGTGCACACGCAGACCAAAGGTATATTGAGTTATATCCTTTGAAGCGGCAACCGTCAAAAAAGACATTTTTTTAATATTTCGCAGAGAATGACTGAATCGGGTATATTGAAATGTAACAGAAATGAGTAGCAGATGCAACCCACAGTTAATGAAATTAACGTTCTCGCCCAAATCAAAATTGATCCAGAGAATTTAACGAGAAAAATTGGTCAGGAATGTGTGATAGGTGCAACAACAGTGAACAGGATATTACACAAATATAAGCACCACCCTTTTGAGTTTCGAAAAGTCCAAAAATTGTATTTAGGCGATTCTGACAGACGATTGCACTTTTGTTGTTGGTTTAATAGAACATTGCGAAATAATCCATTATTTTCCCAACATATATTATGGTCAGACGAAACCACTTTCACGAACAGTGGGATTTTCAATTTAAAAAATCGACACTTTTATGATATTAACAACCCACATCTTAAAAAAGAAGTTAGACCACAAGTGCGCTTCCGCCAAAATTTATGGTGTGGGGTCATTGATAATAAACTAGTTGGACCAATCATTTTAAATGTAACTTTGAACCAACAGAAATACCTACAATTACTTGATGATGTTTTAAATGAAATGCCCTTAGCCACAAGGCGTAAAATAAAGTTTTTTATGCAAGACGGATGTGCATAACGCAAGAAGAGTATCTCAATATTTATATATATTATTTCCCAACACCAGAATTGGTACCCACTGGCCAACACGCTGGCCAGCTAGATCTCCATGTTTAAATCCTATGGATTACTGCTTCTGGGGTATTATAAAAAACGAAGTTTATGCCAAAACTATGCCAGCTACAGTTGCCGAACATCGTCAGCGAATAGTTCAGGCATTTGAAAACCCATGCATTCAAGAAAACGGAGGACCCTTTGAACACCTTCTCTAACTTTGTTGTATGGGGTAATATATAATGTATTTGTTTATTTGACATTATTTACTATTAGCTGTTGTTAATTTTGGTCTTGTTGGTTTGTTCCTTTCTCTACGTTTATTATTTGTTCATTGTTATTAAGTTTCAAAATAAATTTGTAAATATGAGTTTCATTGTTTTATTTTAAAATTTGTATTGAATGGTTAGGTTTTAATATTATTCTTTTAGTTTTATTTAAAAATAAAAGGGCTCATAAGAATCTACAAAAATGGTGATTCTTCATAGACGAAACGTAGTGGAATGATCAAGTATAACACATCAATGTATTTATTTACCCATACATACTCTACGAAAAATTGCAGAAAAAATCCAGGTCAGTACTTAAAAAAAAAAAGTTGAGGGTGGCCTTGGAAAGACAAAACGTGACAATGAATTTTTTGGCACGGGACGTTATAGAAGACTCCATTTAACAAAAAAAGTTGAGATACATTTTTGATACCTTTTAAAATAATACCACTAGAGTTAAAAACGAAATTGACCATTTTCGGATTTTGTCGGATGTCTCCGGAACTAGTCGGACATTTTTGAACTTCTTTAGATCGTTGTATTGTCCGTCAAAACACCAATATTTTTCCCCATTTAACCGACTCTGTATCTTTTAACGTTTAGGAGATCTCGCTGTATAGGAAACTGTAATCCACAACAAGCTATATATATATATATATATATATATATATATATATATATATATATACACATGAAATTGTTAGAATATGCTAAATTATGTCCTTAAACGATAGATACACACGAGCTCCCAACCTACAAAAAATAAATGCAATAATACTAATAATAATAATTTTTTTAGTTCATAACGTTCATAATGACAAAAATAGGTAACATTGTAAAACCAAAAACGATAACACTTGCCAGATGGACGTTTGAAACTTCATGTCAGATGGGCTTAATATACACGTAGGTGCTAACAAAGAAAATTCGAATCATGTTTAATTAATTTTGCCTTATATTATAAAATTAATCGTTATTCTGACATTGAAAAAGTCTGAGCTAATTCTTAAATTCTACTTTTACAATTTTTTCTCTACTGCTAAATAAGGCATCGTATCAAAAAATTGCATATAACTGAATTATTCAATATGTTTAAGATCTACATGTTGGTAGTTTTATATTATTGAAATATATAGCTGTTTCATAAATAGCTGCAATATTAGACCGATTCTAACTCGAAAAATCACTAGAAAGGTCACAGTATTTGAAAAAGACCACTAAAAAACTCATTAGATTTGCAAGGTCACCTTGTGGCCTTGATAGAAACCTAGAAAGTTACTTGGAAAATAACTAAAAATGGGGTCAGATCATTGTTAAAAATGGCAGGTTCACGTCGTCACCGCTAAATGGTGGTCCGTCACAGCTAAGAAAAGCCGGTTCGCGTCTTAGATAGAAATGCTAGTGATAGCATAGTATCATCGCTAAAAATAGCAGATATGCGTCATCATTAAAAATAACCCGTAACTAGATATGTGTGGTAACTAAATAGATGGTTCAGATCTGCACTAATGTAACAAAGTGCGGAGTTTAGGGTAACAATATAATAAAATAGTATAATGTGTAGTGAGTATTGTGTAAAACATGTGGATGGCATTAGCTCAAGAGCAATGAACCAAAGAAACCGACCTGAGAACAGCGGTGGAACGCTTGAAACAAGAATTTTGGGCATTAGTATTTGATGCCGATCATGAGGCGGTTTACAGGAGAGATGATTATAGTGAAGAAGAGTGCAACGTTCAAGCAAAAAATATGAAGCAGTGTGAAAAGTTTTTAAATTTAAACAAAATATATGACGAAGGTTTTGTAGAGAACTAAAAGCTACGCAATTACATCATTTTTAGTACGATATAAAAAAATGGACAGCATATCTTGATGGTAGCGGTTACTTATCATCAGATGCAGATTAGCCTACTGCTGCAATTTTCAAGGCACACTATCCCCTATACCATTAAAATCTCAATGCATTAGTATATAATCATAAAACAGTGTTTTCGGATCAGTTAATATGGATATATCTGCATTGAACAGCAGCACGTTCTGCAAATTCTTCACGAACGTTAAACAGTTGGAGGTAGGAGCAAAATACAAGTGATTGATAACAGTACTATCGATACGAAGTATGGCAAACATATGATTGCAACTGAGACTTTAAGTGCATACTTCCCTTACGATTTTATGAATACTTCAAAAAAGAAGACCGCATTGAAACATTTAAGCAATCTCTGGTTGAGAAAGACGTGTTCTTCACCAGCGCCAGCAGAACTGAAGAAAGGACACCATAATGAAGAGAGTTGCTATTGATCAGTTTAAAAATGTAGGGTATAATATGACAGTGGGGACCTTTGCTTATCGTAATACAAGAAAAGGGCGCTGGATAGATTAGGTTTACGTCGCCTGTACTGTAAGAACAACTTCGAGCTGAGGTATATCCTTACAGATTCCAAGAACTGTTTCCTCCTCTGCCATCATAATAATATAATGAGGTGGGGAAAACGTTATGTAATAATAAAATAAAATGATTGTCAGTTGTCATCGTCAACGCAAGTCTACTGAAACGAATCTGAAAAGAATCTACATGCATACCAAGAATAGCAGTAATAAATCATTCACATGTTCGTGTTGGTATTGTAATAATGGGGATAGCTCTATCATAGCAGCTACATCTAGAGGGTGCTCTTCCCCAACTGAAAATGTTCATGACCGCGCGGCTTGTAATTTATTCTATGTCAATTCTCCAAAATACGTTGAAGTTATATACAGTACGTGCCAGTTATGCGAATCATATGCGCAAACGATGTCCTCGTGGTGGAAAGAGATGAGTGGGAGATGCTCTCCAAATGGAAAACATCTAGAAATGAAGTTCTTTCGTTCCTGAGAGACCAAAAACCAAACTTATTGGTCAAATATTAATGAGAAGACGGATATTAAATACAAACAAAGTTAGGAAGTAGCAAGTTTACCATTTATTATATATTATTGGGAACTAGTGAAATGTACATTATCATCATCAGAAACAGTATTAAAAAGCGTATTATTAATTTAGATAGTCAAAAGAGACATGGTACTCATTGGGTTTGTTACAAGAAACGTGATGGGAGCTTATTGTACTACGACAGTTTCGGAAATAGTCCGCCACGGAGAGAAGTTCTCGACACAATTGCAAAATATACTATAATTACGCTCAACAGCAAAAATTTGGTGCCACAAATTGTAGACATCCACGTTTAAACTTTCTATATAAACAGTATATAGTAGTTGCGGACGCATAGCCATCATGTCAATCACTTTCAGTGTGGAGGGTGTTGGTAACATAGCGAGTAACAACTTTTATCCTCCGATCGGACTTAATTCCGATACAACCTACGTAATGGGTGTTATTGGATTTTATGGTTGTAATAGATAAGAAATAAACACGCGGGAAACGGTAAGTTTTGTTGTATAAAAGCGACAGGAATCAACGTCATTACAATTCCACATGGCGCATACGAGTCAGAAGAACTGAGTTTAAGGGCAAATAATAATACGCTCAAATGCGAGCTTAACGGTATATTTCACCCAAAGCGATTCCATCGGACGTATGTTAGCTTTTAAGTAAGGATATTGTAAGTTAACGTTTTACATATCTCTGTTTTAGATATACAATAATCAAACATACAAATATTTAAATTGAGTGTAATATTCTCAAGGGCTCGTATAGAAACGGAAATATTGCCAAGGCTCTGTACGAGATAGACATTAGATAAAATTCCTAGAAATCCTCAGTATTTGGCAGTAAATACCAACACAATTGGCAACATTTCAATTAAATTACCGAATCAGAAAGGTGAATTAATCGATTTCGGAGAAAACGAACCATTAACGGTACGACCGGAATTAAAAGAATATGGGCTTAAAAATTAACCAAGGTCCGCTTCCATCCTTCCTCAATAATGCTCCAACAATTTAATGGAATTCGGTGTACTTTTGGGTATGGAACGTTTTAGAATTGTGTACTGATTTTATCTGAACAGTGGGGAGAGGGAAATAAATCATTAAATGACGTAGCTATGCTTACCGGGACAGATAGTTTATAAATAAAAAAATGATGAATACCCAATCGCGAGGTTTTGACCTGCTCGGATATTGCCGCTCTTGGAATTGTATTATTCTGAAGTAATAAAATTGCAGGTACAGTGATCAAATTTTATGTTTAACTTTAGTCTATTTGATTATAATTTATTTGTTTTGTTATTTATAAGGGTGTTGCATGCATAAAGGTATGGTCGTAACAAAAGTATAAGGTGTGCCGTAACAGCTAGTAGGGATATGTCCGGAAGCACGGTCGATCGGTTAGGCACTTGGATACGTGGGCGTGCTGCTTAAAACTTTAAAAGGACACCACTTGATCTATATTTATATCGCTCTTACACAAAGAAAAGGACACAGTAAGAGGTACGCTATAGTTAAAAAAATAATGCTGCACATACTCCAAGAAGAGATTAGACCCGGTTAGGATTTAATTTTTAAACCGCAGTAATAAAGAAAACAACTACTGGTAGTTTAACAGAAATCGGTTTAATCTTTGCAAAACCTTAAATATACACCAAATATGGTTAACCTAATCTCTATGAGGTCACACTAGTGTCAGTACAAAATTATGCTGGCTACAATAAATAATTCTATTAAAACAACTGGTATCACAAATCGACTGCAAACAACCCGAGAATTTTTAAATGCCCACAATGATTTGACTCATTGTTGCCACTACCTTTATTTCTAGTGCTACCTCGAAACAAAATAAAAAAAATGAATCATAAATTACCGTACAATGAACAAAAAACCTCTTATGCACTGTTTAACGTCCAGCATTGACCCTAGAAATGAAATATACAACACATAATAAACAAATTAAATAATAAGACCGTAGTTCCAGGAATTACAACTTGCGGATCGGTTTTCACTCAACCGAAACATAACATAACTCAGAAATAAGTAATATATCAGCCAGATGTCTACTATGGCATCTTTCTCAAACAGCAAAGAATAAATTTGAAAGTAAGTAACAGGAATGACTAAAAAGTAAAGCTTGGGTTTTTAAGCAACACAAAAAAATGGTAGTCTGTTACCACTGTTACAAACAAAAATTAAAAGCATAAATGCGAACCTAATTGCGCAGTAAAACTCTAAACCTTAAATCAAAATTTTGCAGCTGAAGGCTAAAATATTCACGTTCCTGAACAACTAATAGCTTCCTTATTTATGATAACGTACAATTAAACCTTAAGCAAGTGAAAAACACAAATCATAAATCAAACATTTAAATTATTTCGCAGTTATTAAATAATAACATAACCGGGATTACCCAATATAAAGCATTATACGTTACGAAAAGAATAACTATTAAAGGCTCACGCGAATCACCCAATAAAAAGCACTCGAATTACAGGAGTAGCAACGTCAAGGCAAACATGTGCAAAGTGTTGCAGCTGTTTATAATTGTTGCACCTCCAAATAGTGTATCGGTAAAGCTAAATCAGTAACGGTAAAAGCAAGCACTTCAGTAAAATTGAATGGTGTTAATTATTACTAACTCTTAATTAACCAGTTACGATTTCAGGTATATATCCTCGTTAGGTGTAACACAAATCAATGTCCCAATTAAATGTGTGTAGAACACATACCACGAGGAAAACGGTGCTATATTTACAGCTGTAATTGGTTTAATAACGAACCTGGTTTAAAGTATTTCAAAATTGAACTTAAACGATTATCAATATATCCAGGGTTCCGTTATGAGTTAACCAAAAGTCAAAGACTCACTAATAAGGTATATAGGAGTACTAGAGTGTCTTACTTGACTTAAACTTAATATTCTTTTAGTCACCCCTCGAATTATCTTCCAGGCAGCCTGTCGATAGGAAGAACTGCTAACCCCGTATTCATATCTCCGGCTGTAAGTGAACATCTCATGTACAGGCTGTCCCAAATTCGAGGGCAAGCATAGGGATCTCGCTTATTATAAGAGATAGGATATAGGTTTAAATTCGGCACTTTTGCTAAATTCGATGCCGAGTAATAATCTGAAAAGAAATTTGAGCTAACTCGAATGGATTTGGTTTTATGCTCAAAAAACTAAAAATTTCGATTTTCGTTTTTCGCGTTTGGCCACCTTATTATTAGAAATTTTCAAAATTCGATTAAACATTATTTAGGCAACTTTTTACGCACAATACTAATACGGTATTAAAAATATTATGCGACGTTTTGTTTATTCTGAACCATCATCAGGTTTATTTTTTCTTATCGGGGTTAAGACATATTTTTATGTCGTTGGATGGAGAATGTTATGCTGATTTTAGCAATATATAACACTTCATGGTTTGATCGACTGCGAACTAAAATACTCTTAAATTAAAAACTAAATATTACATTATTACGATACCCATGAATCAAACAAAACTCAGGAGTTGGCTTTTGTCATGTCATCTTCTAATTGTGAAAAGGGTAATAACTGCAAGATCCTTCGTGTTAGTGCTTTAAAATTTGCAAGTTTCTTTAGAATGTTTTCAAATTCAGAAAAACGAGACATGATAAGGATATTTTATAGCTGCAATAGAAATAGTGTCAGAGCAGAACAAAGATATTTAGAGGAATATCCGGAGAGGCAGCAACCAAACCAGAGATATTTTTTAAAATTAGACCAAAATTTGCGAGAATTTGGATGTTTCCAGAAACCTCGAAATGCATATGGTAGCAGACTAGACAGAGATGCCGAAGAAGAAATATTACATCAGGTACTATTTGTTAGTATTATACTAATTATAAGAATTTCCACTCACTTCACTGCTAATTTCAGCAGACATTTTTTTTGGAGAGTTATGACTTTATGTTATCCATCTTAGGTTCAAGAAAATCCTTCAACATCTACCAGAGAAATAGAGCAAACTATTGAAGTGCCAAAAACGACAGTTTGGCGAGTGTTAAAGCAACACCGTTATAAACCATTTAAGTTACACGTTAGTCAAACTCTTCGGCCTGGGGACAATATGAGACGGTTGGATTTTTGTAACCAATTTAATACCAAAATGCTGGAAAATCGCAACTTTCTCAATCAAATAATTTGGACGGATGAGTGCAATTTTTCCACTAATGGAATGTTTAATCGTAATAACGAGTACTGGAAGGATAGGCTCCTTGGGCCAATTATTTACGAAAGGTATCCTAACGTCTCAACGCTACCTCGCACTTCTAACACACGAAATATCAGACCTATTGGATGATGTTCCGATAAACGAAAGATGGACTCTCTGGTGACAAATGGACGGAGCTCCTCCTCATAATGCTGCGATAATAAGTGAATATCTTAACGGCGAATTTCCTGATAAATGGATGGGAAATAGGGGACCACTTAGGTGGCCAGCAAGAAGTCCAGATTTAACCCCTTTAGATTACTTCCTCTGGCGCTATTTAAAAAATATAATTTATAAGACGCCACTGCAAAATAAGAAGAACTCCAGAATAGGGTTGTTAATGAACTTCGTCCAATTCCCAGGCGAACCATTTAAAGAAGCGTAAACAATTGTAGAAGAAGAATTCGTTACTGTATTCAAGAAGGAGGAAACTTGTTCGAACATTTATTATAATAATTTTTGTTTGTTTGTCTGTGTAATTATTTTGTTGTTACCTATCGATAAATTTGCGTTGTCGCTATAATGACCCTGTTACATAGACCTACTTGTTTGAGTTGTTTGTTAATGTTTTTTTTAATTGTTTAACTGTTTTTATATTTTTTTTAGATGTTCTAACGAGTTTAACAAATTAAATAAGTAGAACTACTGTAATTATTCCTTGCTGGATCCAAGAAGGCGGAATCTTGTTCTTCATATTTTTCCATCCAACGACATAAAAATATATCTTAACCCCCATAAGAAAAAATAAACCTGATGATGGTTCAGAATAAACGAAACGTCACATAATATTTTTAATACCGTATTAGTATTGTGCGTAAAAAGGTGCCTTCATAATGTTTAATCGAATTTTGAAAATTGCTAATAATAAGGTGGCCAAACGCGAAGAACGAAAATCGAAATTTTTAGTTTTTTGAGCATAAAACCAAATCCATTCGAGTTAGCTCAAATTTCTTTTCTGATTATTACTCGGCATCGAATTTAGCAAAAGTGCCGAATTTAAACCTATATCCTATCTCTTATAATAAGGGAGATCCCCATGCTTGCCCTCGAATTTGGGACAGCCTGTACAGGTGAACGATCCGTAACACCACTAATCTGAAAAAGCGACGACAGGACCAAAGCTAAAACCAAACAAAGAACCTAGAAAATAAAAAATATTTCAGATACACGCAGAGTGCGTGTATAACAAGTGTAATATGCACCGGAAAAGGTGTACTGCTCTTATGAAAATTTTTACTCACATCCTGTCGAGACGGGAAGCATATGATTGTTAAGAAACTTTATAACCGTATAAAACGAAAGCTAAATTACCTAGTATAATTTTTTCCATACGTTGAGATTGTAACAACCAGCGTCCAAGGCATGTAATTTTATCAAATGAATTTTATAAAAATTACAGAAAGAAATTTTCTCAAACATGCATAATTTCTAACGACGTATTTTTCGTCAAAAAATGATGTTCTAGAAGAAGACCAAAAACAAAATCACCTGATACTTATAACCAATAAAATGTTATAATTTTACTAATTTTGAATGATTGCATACACCTGAATTATTCGCGCAATGTCATATTTCTCAACTCGTACCCAAGTAAAGTGTGTTGCTTACCAACAGGCATAAGAAATTATTTCAATTTTAACAGAACGTAAAGCCACTAAGTTGACACGTTATAAGAGTAGTAACGTTGACATATACCAACAATTTAATACATAAACATATTTGTTTAAAAAATTTCTTAAATAACCTTGTCCTAAAAATGTATGTTACACTAAAAAATATGCAAATTTAAAAAAAGTTTAGACTTTACTACTTTGTGAAACGTATCAAGAAAGATGTATTATTTATAAAATAATAGCTTGTTTCTAAAGTCAACCATATAATTAATATGGCATTTCAAATATAATTAAAATGAATATAGCAAATATGTTGTTGTCGTAAATATTCGCAGAACTTAATTATATCCTTGATATAATTAAAAATGTTGTGCAGCATGTTACTTACATTAAACGTCGCATTCAAGATGTAGTAATGCCAAGAATCCTTTCAGGCTGTTATTGATTAATAAAATAATGTTTCCTAGATGAAAATTAAAAGTTATTTGAACACTGTAAGCTGAGAGGGAACGCGATTACAAAATTCATCATTTAAGTGTTTCCAAGGCTCTTCATTCCAGGTTTATTAAACATTAAGAATAGCAATCCCTTAATTCGTTTTATCTGGTGATAAACAGCAGTTTTTAATTGACTTCTGCCACAGAGAGGCGGTATTGTTGCATATTATCACATACAGTTAATCTAGGGAAAATGTAAAACTTCACATTTACAAAGAAAACATTGAAGAGGTATGCTTAATGGTGTAAGAAAAATACATTCTAGGAAAAGAAAGTGGAAATGTTTTTCTTTGTCGTATAGTCCTATTTTTCTGTTAGTAAAAGTGGTTCAACAATCAGTCATGCTGTATAATCACATCTGTCCTGGTAGATTTTCCTTTTTGGATTAGACATGACAAAATATATAATTCCTTTCAACATTTATAAGATAAAATCATAATCTTATATTTTTTCGGTAGGTGATGAATCGAAAGCAAAATTATACTTTTATAACCTTCTTCTTTTTATTATTACAAAAAAAGTTTGTGAATGTTTGCTGATACTGAATAATAAGTGAAAGAAGGTTTAATGTATCTCCATGTATTATGAGTAATACATTATACAAAAAAACTGAACTCTTACATTTGTTGTGCGGATTTGTTAAATTTGATTTATAATCAGAGGAAGCTGCATTTTATTAAATAATTTATATAATACAATTCACAGAACATGTTCTGTGATGTCTAAAGTGTGCATCACGAAACCTATGCGAATTCCGCCATTAAAAAACCACTTGCAAAGGGTTAAGAGAGGCATTGCAAGTTATAGCAAAGCGTATCTCCTTTTAAACTCCTCCCGACGATGCGTCGCTGCATCGCTATCGTAAACCGTATTTTGAGGTTTCCTTCACTTTTCGCAGCTTGCGTACCGAGTTTTGTGAAAATCCCTGGAAGCGAACACATCGCATGTCAAATACCACTTTTTCGCATCCACAAGGACGCTCCAACAGCGTGTCAAATTTGGCTGAGGTCGGTCAAGCTATCTTGGATATGTGCTTTACATGGCGTCCGTCGTGACGCTCGCGACACCTCAAGAATTATACACTTCGAATCAATTGTTATGTGTATCGAATGCAAAAATCATATCTTAAAAGAGCCGGCCGATCAGTCTATCAGCATTCTGCTGCACTAAGGAACAAACTAATAACACAGATTGATCAATTTTACACAAAAAATTGTAATTATGGGTTTTATATTTAGTGTCACAGTGAAGTGTACTCCAGAGAACCTAATTTTTCCAACGGAAATTTTATGAAAACCCTTATAATTTTTTCTACTGAATGTTTTTTTTTTATGATTGTGGACCTGAACAGGCTAAATTTGGCGTACCGTGCTAAAGCACTCAGGAACACTTAGGAGGGTGGATAGAGGGATAATGAATTGCCAATAGATGCCTATGAACAGCTACCTTAAATTTTCTCATATCATAAGTGAGAGGAAAACAGGAACTAGGGAGATCATTCCAGAGTTTAGAAGCCGTGTAGAATAATGTGGATTGCGCCCGTTTGGTACAAGTGGAGATTTGTACTGCATACTGATGATATCAAAGAATATAATTCAGCAGCACAATAGCCGTTGTAATAACGATAATACAAAGAAAGAACTGAAACCATCCTTCTATGACCAAGGAACTGCATGTGAGAAGTTAAGGACGGGTCATTTATAAGCCTAATCGCTCTTTTTTGAATACGATCAACGATATCGAGAGCGTATTGGGGAGTACTAACCCAGAGGTGAGAATTATATTCCAGATGAGGCCGAAATTGGGCCTTATACAGCAGAAGGAGTTGCCGAGAGGTACAGTACTGCTTAGATCTGTACAAAAAGCCTATTTTACGAGCAGCTGTTTTGGTAGCTGACAGAAGATGGTCAACCCATGAGAGATTTGAAGATACAGTCATACCCAACAGAGTAATAGAGTCTGAAAGCTTAAGAACTGAGCCATTCACACTTACAATAGGTAATGATCGATCTTTTTTTAGCGGACACAAGGCAACACTGAGTTTTGTTAGCATTAAATTTAACTAGATTATTGCTTCCCCATTCGAGAATACGTTGAATGTCTTTGTTGATTGAATTTGCCATTTTAGCTTTAATTTCTTGATTTGAGATAGAAGGTGGATTATCACTATGAGTAGACTGAGATGAATTACAGTGAAGAGTGCTATCGTCAGCAAAGCAATGGATGGGGTTAGTTGTTGAAGAAATAAGGTCATTTATGTACAGCAGAGAAAGTGTAGGCGCTATAACGGATCCCTGTGGTACGCCCGCGTTAATGCTAACTTCTTTTGAAAAAAAGCCATCAACTACGACACGTATTCGTCTTTTATCAAAGAAACTAGAAACCCAGTTGATGAGCGTATCATTTAACCCAAGCGAGGTGAATTTGGCAAGTAAACACTTATGCCAAACCTGGTCAAATGCCTTTGAGATATCTAAAGCGACTACAACTGTTTCACCAGACTGCTCACTGTATTGTTCCAAACTTGGGTCACATATGAAACAAGACCACCTGTTGAACGACTTTGCCGAAACCCATATTGGTGGTCACTAAGGAGTTTGTTAGCTTCAAGGAACGTGAGCAGTTGCTGATTGATGGCTTTTTCCATGATTTTAGACAAAATGGAGGTGATGGCAATTGGTAGGTAGTTTGAGGGATCGGTCTTATCGCCTTTTTTGAGAATTGGTTGAACATTTGTTAAATTCCATGATGAAGGGAATGCCCCAGAAGACATAGATATCGTATAGAGCTTAGATAGGACTGGTACTAGATCGGGGGAACATTTCTTTAAGATAATAGCTGGGATACCGTCTGGGCCAGTCACCTTATTGAGATCAAGCCTACAGATGATCGATTCCAAGAGCTTGTACCGAAAATGAATTGGTTTCATAGCGTATGAAGAAGAGTTGACTAGGGGCACATCTTTTCCATAATCATTGAGACACGAGTTTGATGCAAACAAATCCACAAAAACATTGGCTTTGTCTACAAAATCAGCAACTACCAATCCGCCAATAGATATCATGGGGGGAAATGAAGATGTTCCAAAGTTTTTACTAATGGCTTTAGCTAAAGACCAAAATTTACGACTGCCTAAGTTCGTACAACTTTTTAGTTTTAGTGCTGACACTTTTGCAGATATTTCTAGCACCAACGTATTCTACATGACTGTCGACCGATTTATTAGATTTCCATTTAACGTAAAATTTATTTTTTAAAGATATTGCATCGGCACAAGCCTTATTGAACCAGGGTTGGGAACGTGAATGACTTATACGGTACTGTTATTTGGGAATGTATAACTCCATTCCCATGAGGATGACTTCAGATACTGAAAGAGCGATGTCCGAAGAAGAGGACGACTTAAAACAATATTCACGCCATGGAAAGGTTGCAAAGAAATCCCGTAAATTACTCCACCGAGCTGACTTAAAACACCACAAGGTTCTATCGGTTTTGCGAACAACAGTGGAATTAGGTACAGTAGAAATGATTTCTTTTAGACAATGGTCGGAAAGACTTAAAGGCCAAAGAACGGAAGTTTTATAAACAAGAAGGTTTGATGTAAGAAAGAGATCTAGAAGATTTGGAGTATGGTTACGGTTATCAAGGATTCTTGTGGGCTCAGAAATCATTTGTGTGAGATCACATGAAATAGCAAATGTTTCTGCACTATGACCAGCAGGATTTGTAGTAGATGAAAACTGAAGCCAATTAGAGTTATGAACTTTGAAATCGCCTACAATTGGGATATCGCAAGATGGAAACTGAGACAGGAGATAGTCAACTTTCATACTAAGGTAATCGAAGAAGTCTTGAAAGTTACTGTCATTAGGAGACCTATAAATGCAACAGTAGAATTTCACAAAATTAGGACCAGAATGTTTAAACCAAATCACGTCAAAATTTTTATTTTCTAAGGAAGAAACCCTCTTGCAAGCAATTCTGTCCTTGATGTAGGCACAAGGTATTGAGGAAATTGCAGGTCGGGTGACTCGGAGCTTTCAGAGGAGACTTGTGTTTCAGATAGAAACAAAATATCAGGTTGTAAATGTTCAAGATGGTGGTGAATAGCATTAAGATTAGACCTGATACCGCGGATGTTGTAGTAGTGAATCAGAAAGTTGATACCTTCGATGACCGTGACCGCTTGGGCCCTGCCCTCCCGGACATCCGAATGGGGCAGAATTTTACGTCTGGACTGTAAAGATTTCATATATATATATATATATATATATATATATATATATATATATAATATTTTACTTATCCTCAACAGAGTTCTATTTGCTTGAATTGGGCGTACTAAGCGGTCGACCGGGGCGGCAACTTCTGGAGCGTGACGTAAAAGAAAGGACAAAGGACCAAAAATTGAAGAAGTATTTTGAACATTTATTATGCCAAAAAAAATGGTTTATGGTATTTAGACGCCCAACTTATAACCAAACTTAAGTAGCGAGCTTAGACAGCGCAAGTACTATGTTTGACTGGACTAAAATAATGGAGAGTAGGTTTTCCCAGTAACCAGGTACAATTGCTTTGGCAATACCCACGACATATATGAAAATCAGTGGTACTAAATTAAAAATTTCATCGTTTTACCGATCTAGGCGAGATAGATAGAATTTTTGGAGGTTTTTGAGAATTTGAGATTTAGTAATCTGTAATGTAAACACAAAAAAAAACAAAATTTTGGTTCACACACACACTTTATTGTTTATGAAAACAGTTTCCGGAAAGAAGGGTAGCAGGAGGGTGGAGGGGGCTGAAAAATTTGTCTACAACGCCAAAATTGCACGTGTCCTTGATTATACTACACGTATTATCATTGCGTATTAACTAGTGCTTAATTTAGCATTACAATCAAATTACTTATATTAATGGAATGTGAGCCTGCAATATCGCAAGGATTCACACATACCAAAGCAACTTATTATATTTAGAATTTATATCAGTTCTACATACATAAAGACAGAATTTACATCGATTGGGGCTTGAACCTTGATGGCGCAGTTGGTTAGCGCGGTACTCTAGCAAAGTACAGGTCGTAGGTTCAAATCCTACTCGAGGTAAACTTTTTATTTATGTATTTAATAAAATTAATAATAATTTTTAATTACATATTTACCTTTGAACTTATTCGTTCATAACAAAAACTTATAATAATTAAATTACACTGTTTAAGAGAGTTGTGCAGATAAATATTTGTGCATGTGACGTAGGAATAAATTTCCGAAGTTTTCGTAGATTTTTAAGATATTTAATATTTATTTAATTGTAACGCTTTGAGTGCGATATATCGACATATTATTATGGTAAACACAATTATTACAACTTGAGGTAAATTAAAAACGATTAGTTGGAAGTGTATATGCTTGTGGCGACGTAAAATCTGTAGCAGAGTTTATTAATATGGGAAGTGAAAGAGAAATTTAGGCTTTAGGTAGATAGTTAAGAAAGACTAATTGACGTATACTTTAGGAAAGAATGTTCATCGCTTCCGAATAGTAAGCTTGTACAAGATTATCACATTCCGCTTTTTGTGTGAACCTGCCTAATTTTAACAGAGTACCGAATATTTAGAATATTTGGGTAATGATTAAATACACACATCACCTACAATTTGTTTATGTGGAATGTTTCGTAGAAGACTGATTTATGAGCGAAGTTCGTTAACGAATATAAGTATAATAAAAGGGAACAATTTATTGTGTAGCAAGTTACGAATCGAGGTGAGACATGTTTGAGGTGTTAAAAATATTTTATAAAGAAAAGTGATACTAATTTCATATCGTCTACGTTCTAATGAATGACAGCCAAAATGTTGAAGGAGTAAGTGTTACTGATAGCATCTGGGGGGAGCGGGGGTATACATTATCCACTTTAATACAAAAACTTTAGAAATTTTCTTTGCACACCTTTCCTTTCCCTTTGGTCTTGGTAAACAGGATTCCAGATAACTGCACAGTACTCCAGTTTAGTGTGCGTACTAGTGAGTAAAATAAGCACCGTACAGCACTTATATTAGAAAACCGTTTACAATTTCGCACAATAAAGTCAACAGATGAAAGTGAAAATCTTACCATTGTGTTGAGATGATGATTAAAATTACACTCACTATCGAAGCATATGCCTAAATATTTAACAATGTCCTGGTAAGTACATCTAAGTCAATGTTATAATAAAATTCTGATTTAGCTTTGCGTGTTTAAGTTACTACTTTACATTTAGATATATTTAAAAACCAACAGTTAACATTGCACCAGTCTTGCAGAACATGAAGCTGGTGCTGAATGAGATTGCAGTCATGAATGAATAAATTTTAAGATTATCCGCAAGAAGCAGTTGATCGCACCCAATTTGAGATGGTAAATCGTTAATGAAAAGTAAAATTATTAATATTACAATTTTATAAACCTATAAAGCCAACTACAGAAGCTAATTTTATTTTAGTAAAGAATAGCTGGATCTTTAGTAAATTAAATAAAAATTAAATATTAAACTGCTTTGAAGATGACAAATCAGAACACCTTCTAAGAAACGAAGACTAACAATGAATAATCTCATAATCAAAGAACAAATTTAACAAAATTCATTTACGTTATGATGTGATGTGTAACGTTGTGAAAAACTTTATTTTGAATTGATAAAAGCATTAACAAATAGAAATTTGACTACCAATTAAAGATCTAGGGGGATCTAACAAAAAAATAGTTTTTGGTTAATAATTGTAATTGTTATATTACTGTGCGTACGTTTAATACGTTACATTATTGTAGTGTTGTGGTAAATTTATATATTTAATCGGTAAAGCATTTCCTTCAAATACTAGGATAAACACAGCTTCTTTTTGTTAGTATGCTCATGCTTATGGTTAGTTACCTACTTATTTTTGCTTATTTAGATCTTGTGCGTATACTGTTCAGGAGTCCTTATCTTCAGCCCTGATTTTTCTTTCTTGTTGGTGCTGTTTTGTGTAATTGCATAGTTTCCAATCATGAGATATGGCTATTTTTGGTGTTTAAAAAAAAAAGAAAAAAAGATTTAGATTTATTTGCGCTAATTGTGTGATTGTTTAGTTGGGTGTCGCGTGCTGAGCGTTTAATCTGATTGATCTGCCGGTGTAATGTTAGGTCGTCATCGCATAGACGGGGATGCGGAGGGCGTAATGGAGTATTATCTAGGGATTCTTCTCTCCTTGGGAAGGTGGTCAAGGAGTTGGGTTAGAATCGCGGGGGGGAGGGTTAAAATTTTAAGTTGTTTTTTTTCGTGGGAATTGAGGAAATCGGTGGTTGACCCTGTCAAATGTTTGCTTAATGTCCAGAAACACAGCTAGATTCCGTCGGTTATGATTGAATGCTCTGGTGGTTTCCGTAGGCAGCTTTAACAAGGGATCGTGACAAGTTCGGTTGAGGCGGAAAGCAAAGTGGTCCCTGAGTCGCCTGGCTAGAATCTGCTCAAAGCATTTTCCTAGGCAACTCAGGAGCGAGATGGTTCTATAGGGGAAGGTGTGGTTAGGTCGGAGTGGGGTCTGGGTTTCATGACGGTGGAGGCCGATTTCCAGTCCATTGGGAAGTGGGATAGGATTAGGCATTGTACATGTCGAAGAGTAATCGGAGGGCTAGGTCGGGTATGTGTCGGAGTTAAAGTACGCGTTGACCTGAGCGGGACTGATGGAGGCTCGTTATTGGGTTGGATTTCGGGAAGGTTAAGGGTACGGACTTATTCACGGCGACTCTCAAGGGGTGCCTTGAAATGGTTGTCGAATTGGGATCTTCTGGGGATCGCAAATGGATTAGAAGTGGAGACCAAAGAAGTCGACCTTTCCTTAGCGGGAGGAGATTAGGTGGCACTGTGGGTCTGTTAGGTGGGATTTAGGGTTTACTTTACTTCTGGTCAGTCTATTGAACTGTTGCCGGAAGAGTTTCCTGTTTCTATATTCTAGCTGGGAGGTGGCTTTGGTCCAGGAGTCTTTGGCGTGTTTGTTTGCTTCTCGCCTGGTTAAGGCGTTAAGGCGACTGTATTCTATAATCTTTTCCCTTTGATTCAGCTCACGATGTGTCGTGGGAGTGGTTTGCGTGAAATGTCGATGTTTTTTAAAGCGACCGAGATATCGACCGCTTCCGTAATTACGGAAGTTAGGTCTCTAATGGCTCTCTCGACATCTTGCGTCGTTAGAAGTTTAGATGTTGGAAGGTGGTTGGAGATGTGTTCGGAGGATACATTTTAGTCTAGTTTCAAAAAATCTTTAATGGCTGTATATTGAGCCCCCAGTACCTGCTGGAAGGCTGGACAAAATGAAGTTTTAATCAGTAGTGGTAGATGATCTGAAGTGATCGTGGTGCCTAAAAATCACTCACGATCGAAATAGTGTGCTATGGGTTCTGAAACAATGATATGGTTTATTATTGAGGCACTTAGATGTTCGGAATATGTGTTAGCTATTCGCAGAAGCGGCAACTGTAACAAAGCTGATGATAACCTGATACCGTTACCATTACTTCTTCTCGCCGAATTGGGAGTGGCAGGCATTGAATTCACCTAGAATCACTGCATTAGGTAGGCTGGAGTCGTAAATTAAAAGGTCATCGGATACGTTGTTGTGGCCGGGGAGATTGTAGTATAAAACGAAGACGATCGGCGTGAGAAAGTGCCTATACTCCGTTGGAAGTAGGATCGGGACAGTGAGTCTAGGACACGGGTGACTCTATTTCGCCGGTCGGCAAACACTGAGGATGGTGTGGATGAGTGCATAGAGGAAGTTTTTTGTGGAAAGGGGCTCGGTGTCAGGACTAAGTTTAAGGTGTGCGGACACTTTGGAAGACAGGATGGGTTCAAGGGTTACCATCTTCGTCGGGGAACTGGGAGGTTCCCGTCGCTTCCAGCACTTAAAGGTGTAGGAAGAGTGTGCTTCTCCGCAGTTGTTACACCTTGGGTCGGCGGAGGATTTGCAGGAAGAGGATTTGTGACTTCCGCCACAGTTGTGGCAACAGATGGAGCGGGTAGGACACTCCTCAGCGGTATGCCCCACCTGCGTACAGGTGGAGCAGTGCTTGGGCAGAAGTTGGGGAATAATGGAGGGTTCGAAACGATAATGTCGCCCGAACATGACGAACCCGCATGCGAGGAGGAATTAGAGAGTGGTTGTGGATAGGATTATGATACGGATAAGGCATGTGAAAGAGTTGGTCGACCTTGCTTACGTGTAGCACATCAATCGCACTACGGATCACTTCGGCTAGGATGTCCTTATCTACGTGACGAATTGCGGAGGAAAAGGAGGGAGGTCTAGGAGTGGAGTTAGGGTGACGGGTACTGGATACTTGGGATCGTCGAGGTGGTGTCGCAGCCTAAGCTGTGTACCATCCGACAAGGGAGAGGAGGTCTCTAGGAGACAGGTGTAGTTGTGGTTGAAGATTAAGTTCAATCAGGGAAGATTAAGGGATTTCAGGGAGTTGAACAGGGTTTTCTGGGTGGTAATGGATTTGGGGATATTGCGAATGCAATATCTCGAGGGTTGAGAGCGGGTAGGATTAGGATCGGTGGAAGCGGGTGTGGGAATCACATAGGTGGCTGAGTGGGTGTAAGTAGCAGGGCCAGTTTGTGTGTGTGTGTGTGTGTGTGTGATTCGTTGGTTTATATGTGTTTTGTGGAGGCGATGGAACGTGTAGAAATGGAGTGCTTGGATGAGGTAGAAATGGATGAGGAGTTTGAGTGGGAACGGGCGCATGTTCTTGAGGATGGTGGTGACGAGGCGAGGGTGTGTGCGTATGTGTATGTAGCGTGTGTTGGTGTAGGTGGACGGTCGGCGTCGGAGGTTGGGGATACAACCGTAAGTGTTGCACGGTGGCGACCGTGCTTCACCATCCGGACTGTTGTTAGGTAGTAAGATTTAATGGAGATAAAGAGAAAGAAAACGAGAATTGTGTTTACAGAAAGCTGGGTCGCCGTCAAGCTGCAGCCTCACACTCCGAGGAAAAAAGGCTTGAAAATCAGCGACCCAATAGAAAACAAATGTTAAAATAAAACAAGTTAAATTAATAAATAAAAATAATAATTTTTTATTAACTGTTACTGCTGTCCGAGGTCGATCCTAGTGTTGGCGTAGCCCTGGATTCTTCATACTTCTGTTCTTCATGTTATTCCTGCTGTATGTCATGCGGCTCCTACTTGCTGCTAGGCTGTGGCTCTTCTTCTGATGACCGCTGCTTTGTATTATATGTATGCAATCAGTGACAGATCTAAATCCGAAGCGCGGAACGTTGAGCGTGAAAACGCAAGGTTTTTTTTTGATTGATTTAGAGTGTGCAATTAAAATCGCAAGGCTCTTAAGCGTGGTAGGAACCTATGTTCGACCGAAGTTCAAACTGCCCTGAAACAAAAAACAGAGCAAAAATCCTAGACATGTTACATTAATAGTAGGCTTATATTTGCGTTTTCATATTTCATCAATTTATTTGAACACCTCAATTAATTGTTCAATCTATTACCATTTACTGAAGATCATAACTGAAATTGTTACCGAAACGCTTAAATTTATATAAAAAATAAATGAAAAGTACACAACCTAATATCCAAAAGATAAGTATTCTAACTAGGTGTGATAATCGTGAACGTTTTTACTGTCATAGTAAACGGGCCAAATTAAAAAGTGATGTATAGATTGAAGTTTATCCCGCCGATTTGGTGTAATGTTATATAGATCATACTTATATAATAAATTTCATACGGTAAATAATTAATTTGGGTATGCGTAAGTCGTTTCAGTAAGAATAAGGTCCAAGACATACGTCTTGGAGCGTTGTAATTACACGTTCTACCGTAAGGGAGCAAACTCAGGGCAAGTTCACTTATTTCCCTCTGTATAGTCAATTGACGAACCTCGTATTTGCATACTATATACCAATTTAAGATAGAGTCGCTTCTATATTTATTAAACGTGAATTCGAAAACCCGTATGAAACGAGTTTTATGAATGCCGCAAGATGTTACGCTGCGATCCACAATCATCCCGTTAAGTAATCCGCCTATTCCAAATTTGCATGCAACAAATCTTCCTGTCCTCTTGACAGGTGACAACTTTTGATAAAAAGCTAATAACAAAGACAAGCTAAGGCTCAAAAGTATAATTTCATAAAATGAAACTAAGTTTAACGTACACCGCATGCAGTTTTAATAACATTTTTTAATAACAATTTAATTCATCTTACCAACAACGACTGATGCATTGTAAAATTGTCACATTATAATGTAATTCAGATCACAGAGCGGCACATGGTAAAAATTAATCCATATTAAATTTAAGCCTACTTTATACTTAAGCTCATTAGAAAATCCACCAACGTCATACAATGCGATCATTATTGTTTGACAGTGCACTTCCTACAACAGTACTACTGTTCCGCATCCTTAAAATGAAAATTGTGCTATGTTCAGTGGCGTAAATGCAGATATTAAAATAAATATTACCATAAATGACAAAAACTTTCGCGAATGACGAATTGCCTATTATGTAGGTGAACAAAAACTTGAAAAATTATAATTTACGTTTATTTTGAACTAACACTTAATTTTTTTAAATTTAGCTTTATTTAATTATATTTACATACATAATACAGTAGATATATGTTTATTATTACATAGAAAAATAAAATCACATAACCAGATAAATGAAACCATGCTACATTCATAAAGAAACTTAAGTTCAGTATTTCGTCATCTCTCAAACTGTTGTTGAACCATTGGCAATATTCCAAACGCTTTTGAAAATCTAAAGGTACTAAGTACTTGCACAACCGTTATTTTGTAAGGATGAAAATGTATTTGACGTTTGACTGCTTTATATCATGTACCATAAGACCTGAACAATTGCTTATATTGAAATATGCACAATGTTGTCAATCTAACTTTACTTATTTAATGATTTGGATTTTAAGATTCTTTTTATTTTATTGCTTAAGTACACAAGTCAATCAGGTTTTGTATAATGCAAAATTACCTGTTTGCTGGGCCAATTCTCTTAAACGTTTTGTCGGACTTTTTTCCAAACGTGTACGTACATTTTTCACTACTTCCTCTGTAAATACAGTTGTGCGCCCCGTAGATTTCCCTTGTAAACACTACCATGCTCATGGAAACGACTAACAATTCTTCGAATGTGTCGACATAAAACATCATCTACTAAGTCGATGTTGTGAAAGTGATTTCGATGTTCGGGGTGGCCAACAAAGAATGCGAGGTACTGTATCTGGGAAACTATACATTGTAGAGGCTTGCGGAAAAAAAAGTTATTCTAAAACGGCCAATCCAAAAACCTGGAAAATATTTTCATGTTTCTGAAATGGCCGATAGGGGGCGTAACTGCAATCTTGAATCTAAAAAAGTGATGTTTCTGTGAATTTTGCTATATTAACCTACAAAAAATGACTGATTTTTGAAGTCGACGATAATCTGAACTTTCTTTTTTGGCACTTTTTGACGTATCTATAAAAATAAAATGATGGGGGGTATTCAAATGTTTCCTTAAATCACCCTCCGTATCTTCGAAACGGCTAATCCGTTTTTAACAAACTTGGGCGCGTTGAAAATAGCTATTCTTGGGCTACAAATGTTAAAGTAATTGAAGTTTTGGTAGTTTCACATGTCGTCTCTAGAGGGCTTTGTTCGACATTCCGACAGAAACGGTTAATTTTCGCAAAAAAATTAAATTCATTGGTATGACTTTTTTTCATGACCAAGTAACTAAATGATGCCTAAACAAGCTTGCGAAAACCGCATCTCGATATCTTGTTCCTAACCTAAAATATCGGCCAAAGAAAACTTTATATGAATACTCCTTAGATTTTTATTTTTTTTTAAACTATATTTTTCTGTAAGAAGGTTCTTAATGCTCCCATAAATGCTCGAAATGCTGACCATCACTCTGTGCATTGTTGAGGCCTCTTATCGGTAGACAAAACTGCAGCTTCAATTTCGGCTCTGAATAGGTTACCTAGAAATTGTGATTTTAAATGTTTGTAAATTTATTCACCAGAATAAAACCACCCTTTTTGAAATTACTAGAAATTGCGATTTTAAATGTTTGGAAATTTATACACCAGAATAAAATCACCCTTTTGAAATTACTACGGGCAGGTAAGCAATGCTAAAAGTTATACGCCTATTTTTTGTTTGTTTAAATGCATATTCACTATGGATATATACGAAAAATACAATTAATAGAAGTAGGCAATGGAAACAGATACTTAAACAAAACATACATAATCCTTAAATTGTCAATAGTCGTCAATACTTTCGCGTTACTTCGAGCAATTTTGTTCTTTTAAAATGGGTTTTACGAACAATGAAATTGTTTTTGCAATTGGATGGTTGCCCAGCACATTTTGCTATTAATGTACGAGAGCATACTAATGTAGTATTTCAACAGCGGTGGATTGGAAGAGGAAGTCTGTTTCCGTGGCCTCCACGATCGCCAGACTTAACTTGATTTTTATTTATGGGGGCGCTTAAAGGACATCGTGTTTCGGACTCAACCTACTACTAAACAAGATATGAAAACCGGGAAATTGAAGCTGTAGTTTTGTCTAGTCATGAGAAGCTTCAGCAATGCATAGAGCGTGATGGTCAGCATTTCGAGCATTTACGGGGCATTAAAACCTTCCTCTTTTAAATCGGTCCTTTTTAGGGCCACAACTTACATAATAGAAACAATTCCAAAAAATATAGTTAAAAAAAATAAAAATTTACGTGATTTCGTATAAAGTATTCTTTGACCGATGTTTTAGGTTAGGAACAAGATATCGGGATGCGATTTTTGCGAGCTTGTTTAGGCATCATTTAGCTACTTGTTCATGAAAAAAATTCATACCAATGCATTTATTTTTTTTGCGAAAATTAACCGTTTCTCTCGGAATGTCGAATAAAGCCCTCTAGAGACGACATGTGAAACTAACAAAACTTTAAATATTATAACATTTGTAGCCCAAGAATAGCTCATTTCAACGCATCCAAGTTTGTTAAAATCGGCTTAGCCGTTTCGAAGTTACAAGAGGTTATTTAAGGAAACATTTGAATACCCCCCACCACTTTATTTTTGAACATACGTCAAAAGGGTCAAACAAAAAAAGTTCAGATTATCATCGACTTTAAAGATCAGTTATTTTTTTATTAGGTTAATATAGCAGAATTCACAGAAGCATCACTTTTTTAGGTCCAAGATTACAGTTACGCCCCCTAGCGGCCATTTCAGAAACTTGAAAATATTTTCCAGGTTTTTGTATTGGCCGTTTTAGTAAAACTTTTTTTTGCGCAAGCCTCTACGATGGATAGTTTCCCAGATACAGTACCTCGCATAAGGCTTGAAATACACGAATTAACTTACTTTGAAAGTCCTGGTTAATTTCTTATTGAGTTTTGAAAAAACTATTTTTCTACAACCGAGCGAAAAGTACAAATTTGCGCTTCCAAAAGAAAGCGCAAAGTTGCACTTTTCCGAGTAGAAGCTTTTTTACTTTATCGCTCGTCAAGCGACAAAGTAACTAAAACGCTCGCTTTGTTACCATGGAAACCTTAATAAAGAAACGTCTAGTGTTTCTGCGATTTCTGACAAAAGTATGAGTTAAGGGTATTTGACAGAATTTTGTGACCAGAGCGTGATGTTAAGATCGTTTTCCTACAATGAATATCTGGTGTGGAACACCGCACTACCTTCCAACCTACAAAATGGAAATTAAAGGAAATGTAATAATTTTAATAACAATTTTTGGAATAGTTATGATACCTCTTTTATAATAAGTTCATTACAAAAATAAGCAACATTGTGAAAATAAAGCAGTTTTTAACAAACATTCTTACAAAAACACGTGTAACGCAAAGTGATGCCCACGTTTTGAAATCTTAAGTGTCAAATTTGAGGTTACCAGTAATTATTAATTTTTACCAAACATTTTTATAAAAACACCGATTGTAGAAAAAATCATGTGTGTAATTCAAGCACAAAGTGCCATTGCCGCTCGAGATAGCCGCGCTCGCTACGCGTCGCGCGTCAATCTTCTCGCTCAGGGCGGCAATGTATCACTAAAACACTAAAAACCCTAAAAACGCTAAAAACGTTAAAAAACACTAAAATCGCTAAAAAACGCTAAAAACACTAAAACACGAAAATGCGCTCTTAATACACAATAGCTATTTGTGTATTAAGAGCGCAAAATGATATATTGTCGCGCGGAAATCTCTTGAAATCGACAATGAATTTGCGCTCGAATTACACACAAGATTTTTTCTACAATCGAGCAGTTCACATATTTCCAAAAATTTATTTAATTTGATGAATGAAAATTAAAAGTACAGTTTTTACAATTTTTTATGACAATTCCAGACGCTGAAGAAAGTCTAGATGAGTTTGAAATTGTATGTTCCGCCATTGTTATTGATTCAACAATTTGCACGTTAGGTGATTCACCTTTACTCAAGATTTCCCGTGCCGTTTCAATTTTATTATTAATGCTTTCTTCAATGTATCCTCGGCTGTAGAAGAACTTTTCCAACCTCCATGACGTTTCAGTTGGATGATATCACCTCCTCCATTAACTAAAAGAGTAGCTGACGTGCGACGAAAACTGTGTATATAATTTATAATCTGATAAATTCAAATACTGGGCGATTTCACAGGGTATTTTTCCAATTATATTCATTCCCACCACTTGTTTAGAGCATTTTCCGTTACAATATCGTAGAAATAGACGATATGGGGTGTCGCCATCTGATGGTCTCAACGCAACATACATTCTGTAGCATGATAAAAATCAAGTTCTTTACTATTAGTAACAGTAAAGACACGACTTTTCTTGTTTTTGAGTCAGGAATTTTTACTATTAATAGCGAATCTTTGTCTTCAATGTCTTCTATGGTCATTTTCACAAGTTCATCTCGTCTACATGCACCGAAAACTCCCATAATTAATACTACCTGTCAATAAAATAGCTTATTAATATTTACAGTGTAATGAATCGTGTTATTTATCTTTTTCATTAAAAATATTTCATCTGGTGCTTCACAGAGGAATTTGAACAATTCTTCTTTGGTGAAAGTTCTTGATTTTTTTGGTTTGTATCCTACAGATTGGAGTTTTAGCTATGCGATTAACTTCGTATATTGGCGGATGTCAATATTGTTTCTTACAGATAACACAGATCGTAGCATTGAGTATACCGACCAAAGTGTAGCAGAGTTCATAGTTTTAGCTTTTTCAATAAAGTAAGCCATCATTATATTTTCAGTGCACCTTCTAACTTTCCTTGAATTACACCATGTGATGAGTTTGTACTGCTTTTCATACTTCTCCCACGACTTTTCTGGCAATAGGTTTAATGTCGCGACTTTAGCGGCGTTTGCAATTTCAGGTGGTGTACATGAAAAATCACTACAATCATTTTCTTCTTCCATTTTTGCTGCTTCACGCTCACATACGATTATTATTTAGGAAATTTTTCATTCAAATGAAAGATGTCATTTACTGGTTGTCATTGGATACTCTGAGCAATGCATATTTGATTTATAGTTAATAATTTGGAGAGCGAGCGACAAAGTGACATTCCTCGAAAAAGATGACGTTTGCGTTGTCAAATACGAGCGCAAATGCCTACTTTGGATATCGATTGTAGAAAAATAGCTATTATTCTAACACAAATGTAGATAAAGGAATAATTGAAAAAGTAAAAACCTATGTACGTTTATGAAATGTCAATCGAAGTTGAAATAAATATTTGTGCCTAACTTCACCAGAAAAATGGAATAAACTTTAGATAAAAATTCTGTAAAAAGCAGTTTTTTTTCGGTCAATCATTGTTGATATCCTGGTAGTTTTGATGTACAGTGCGATCATCATTGTTTGACCGTGACGCTCCTAGAACAGTACTACTGTTCCGCATCCTTAAAATGAAAATTGTGTTATATCCAGTGGCGTAAACGCAGATATTAAAATAAATACTACCATAAATGACAAAAACTTTGGTGAATGACGAATTGCGTATTATGTAGACGTACAAAAACTTCAATAATTGTAATTTAGTCTTTCTTAAGACTAAAGGGAAATTGTTATAAGGTATGTAAAAATTTGGTTAAAAATTATCATTTATTATTTTTAATTGATATTACAGATTTTCTGGATTTCCAAGGCGTATTTCTAGTGTATTAAACCAATACATGGTATTTACTCGTCAAATTCAAGTTTTGTAAGTGCTTTTATATACTAAAAGTAATGTTTAAAACAAATTTTGCTTTTTAACCTCAATTTGGTTACGAGAATAATGTACAGTTTAGAGAGTAAAACTGTTTAGATGAGCGTTTAATGATCTTTTGTTTATATTGACATGAGTGGTTTGAAATAGGCAATAATGTATGAATTTTGTTGTCAGATTGAAAATGAATAATCCAAAGGTAATTCATAGCCAAGGGCGGCAAATTATCTACAATGTGTACCAATTTATGAAAAAGAAAAGAAGGAACGATGACAATGCCATTATCCCAATTACAAGAATGTGTTGCTGAAGAAACCGTTCTAGACAAGCTACCAGTTGAAAATAGTCATGCTGTCCTTCGTCTCCCTTTGTACCACTCTGGATCAAATCCCAATGAAAAATCGGATAGCAGTGAGGAATGTGACATTTCAAATGGAAGGTATTAAGCAATTGGCAATGAAGAATTGAAAAAAAATACAGCTGAGAACTCGAAGAAAGTGTGTGAATATGTGGAGAGTGAATATTTAAAAAAGGAGTGATATTGGATGATGTTACCTTTACAATGACATTGAGACATTTAAATGAATTTTTAAAATGAATTTGTCATTAATCAGAAATCAATGTATGATATATTCGTTAAATAATATTGGTGAAAACAAATTACATGTATGACTGGTTAGTTTATTATAAATGCATACATTCAACATATTTAGCACAAGCCAGATACACCATTTTGCTGACCACCTTTGAATGTACACTGGTGAACATCACAAATACATTATGATGGAAAAAAGAACTTATTTAACTTAATGCTAGATATCACTTTTGCATTACATTCTAATTTTTGAACAAAAACTTATTTCAGATTATATACCACTGATTTAGTCTTTCTCATATGGAACTAGTCACCATGTCTACTTTATGATGTACCTATTGTTTTGTAAGATAACTGAAATCTGTCTATATTGACCTAAAGCACAGCAAATAATGAATTAATAATGCATTGTTTTTTAGGTATCAAACGTGCATGTAAATGAGATCAATTCAGCTAAAGTATAGTAAATAATGAGTAAAGATTTTCAATTAGTGCATATATTATTTACATACAAATATAACGATATCCCGACGCACACCTCACTACCCGTTGGAATGAATGGCCTTTAAAAGTTTATATTACAGTTAAAAATAGAAAATAAAATTAAACTTGGCAACTATCTATAAAACAATTTCAAAGTGACCACCATTGTTTGCATTACAGGCATCTAGTCTTCGTTTCATATTTTTAAATACATTTATTAATTGAGCTTCTGTAATATTTTGAATTGCGTCAGTTATTGCATTTTTAATTCATCAACTGTATGAAGGCGTGTCCTGTAGATTTTATTTTTAAATGTCCATATAGAAAATAATCCAGTGGAGTAAGGTCAGGTGATCTTGGGGCCAAACTCTCGCACTTATAACTCTTTCATCAAAATGTTCACGTAAAAAGTCAGTGTTTGATTAGCTGTATAAGCTGTTGCGTTAGCATGCTGAAAATATCGATGTTGGAGCTCGTCATCGTGCAGTTGATCAATGAAAGGTTCCAAAATAGTTTTGTATCGAGCCGCAGTTACTGTATCTTCAAAGAAAATGGGACCTACAATTCTTCTTCGTGACACAGCAGCCCAAACACCTATTTTCACAGGATGTAAAGTAGTTTCAAAAACGTGTGGATTTTCTGATGACCACATACGGTAATTCTGCGAATTCACATAACCAGATAAATGGAACCAAGCTTCATCCGTAAAGAAACTTAAGTTTAGTATTTCGTCATCTCTCAAGTTGTTGTTGAACCATCGGCAATATTCTAAACGCTTTTGAAAATCTAAAGGTAGTCATTCTTGCACAACCGTTATTTTTAAGAATGAAAATGTAGTTGACGTTTGACTGCTTTATGGCATGTACCATAAGAAGACCTGTAACAATTGCTTATATTGAAATATGTACAATGTTGTCAATCTAACTTTACTTATGTAATGTTTTGGTTTTAAGATTCTTTTATTTTATTGCTTACACATTCATGTCAGCCATGTTTTGTATAATGCGAAATTACCTGTTTGCTGGGCCAATTGTCTTAAAGGTTTTGTCGGACTTCTTTCCAAATGTGTGCGTACATTTTCCACTACTTCCTCTGTAAGTACAGTTGTGCGACCCGTAGATTTTCCTTGCAAACACTACCATGCTCATGAAAACGACTAACAATTCTTCGAATGTATCGGCATAAAACATCATCATCTAATTCGATGTTCTGAAAGTGATGTTGATATTCTTCAACACATAATCGTACTGAATACTTCCAGTTTCCATCTACATCTTTTTCGCCGTTTCGGAAATAAACTTCCAAAATAAACTTGGCTTGTTCCACAGTAAAAGGCATTATAACCTAAAAAATTTATTTAAGAAAAAGGCATAAAATACACGAATAAATTTACCTTGAAAGTCCTGGTTAATTTATTAATGAGTTTTGAAAAAACTTTTATTGTAATACAAATGTAGATAAAGGAATAATTGAAATAGGAAAAATCTATGTACGTTTATGAAATGTCAATCGAAGATGAAATAAATATTTGTGCCTAATTTCACTAGTAACTTGGAATAAACTTTTGATAAAAATTCTGTACAAAGTAGTTGTTTTTCCGTCATTCATTGTTGATATCTCGGTATTTTGAATTCTTTCAACATTGCTTGAAATACTTGTACCTTTCTTACGGGTAATTTCATTTTGCTAACTCATGGAACTATTCTTTATTTTTCTTACAAACTAAAACATATATAAATGATTTAATATTTGTGATGCGTGGGTAACAAAAAGTATTAAAGAGACCACTTCTCCTTTAAGGATTGAAATGGTATTATGATCAATATCACATTCTATAGAATAAATTCATCTGCAAGGGGGTAATAGTGCACGATCTCTAAAATACGCAAGGATGAGTAACGTTCCTGCAGAATAACGAAAAACAAAGCGACAACGTAATACATTTTAATTCGAAATAGTTAATTTTATCTTTTACATCATAACTCAAGTTAGCGTAACACAGTTTCCTTTTAGTTATAAAGAGTATTTTAAATCTGTAAATCCTTTAACATTTTTGTACATTCTTGGATTGTCAATAGTGAAAGTATTTTACGTATTGACGTACTCGTGTCTATTGCTTCGATTAGTTTGGTATGTTTAAACCTAAAATACTAAAGGTTAGAACATATTTTATATGAAAACGTAATACCTTTTAAATTTGATGCGATTACACAAAGGTATTTGAATTACTTTCAAAGAAAATCCTTGTTTATGCATTTTTAATTAAAATTTACTAATTTTGACTCAGTTTGACATTTCTAAAACTAATTTTGTCACTTTGGTTACGGAACAAATGAATATCATTACAAGTTATGCAATATGAAACGAGAATCAAAGTTTTATATGCCTGTATAGACTAAATAAAATACAGAGATGAGGGTTAGGTAATTAGTCTCTTATATTAAATGTTGAAAATGTGTAAGTTTGAATTGACCTAATCAATTTACAAATTATAAAAATATATATCTTAGGCCCTATACTTATAGTAATAATAACTCAACCAAAATTATTCAGGTTAAGATAGGAAACGCCCATAATCTACCTGTACATAAGAGCGACCAGCTTTTGTGTTGGCTTTAGTTAACATTTGACACGTCCACAGCGCTCTAGTCGCTTAAGAATGACAGAAATAAAGGCGGTAAATTTGGAAACCTAAGTGATGGTAAATGTAAAACCCCAAAAGGAGTCTCCACCGAACTGACAGTCAACACAAAATGTTCTTGTTGAATTATTTATTATCGATTCATATAAATGTATCTAGAATTAGGCATAAAATTTAAAACATATTTAGGAAATCATAAAAATAAGTATCTAGTTAAATACAACGAAAGAACTTAGATTAAACAATAGCAAAATTGTTCTTAGAACATGGAAGTTAATTCTTCGAAGAACATCAGTATCCTTAACATAATTTTTCATTGTAATATTTATGGAAACATTGAAAAACAGAAATATACAATTAAATCCTTGCATACATAGCAATAAGTTATAATAACAGAAAATTATTAATCTTCAAATAGTTTCTGCTCATAGAAACGATGCAATTAAATTTATCAATTTAGCAAAAATTACTAAGTAATCTACAAATATATATATAAAATTCAAAGTCCTGACTGATATATCAACGCACAGCCTAAATCGCTGTTCCTAGAGACATGAAATTTGGAGGGTGTGTTCTTTGTGAAGTGTAGGTATTCACCAAGGAAGAGTTTTTCGAAATTCCATCCATAAGAGGGTTGATTTTTTTTTTTTTATTCTATAGGTCGATTGACTCAAAAATTGGTACACATACTCTTCAATTAAAATTTAAACACCCCTCCTACTCCCCATTCTCAGATCGCAGCAACGTGCGACGGGTACGGCTAGTCATATATAATTTAGTATAATCCTTCATGAAAAGTATTTTTTGATTTCTGATTATTATTGACAACCTTCCTACTTCTCTTTTTATTTTCCAGTCGAGCTGCCCAGTGATGCCTGATTTTTAAAAATGTTGTTAGAAATAAATCAAATGCTACTTCAGGGCATAAAGTCACAACAAACAGGGATGTTATCTAAACCACGTATAATATGGATGAAATCTGGAGTCAGCGACTTACTTTTCTATAAAGTTTTGAAATGTTCGCTATGAATTATTTCAATTATTTTCAAAATTCATAGATTTCATTGGCAGGGAAAAACAATCCTTCTTGGACATTATCCAGAACATCACTCTGACGAAAGTAAGTGAACAGTTGATGCTGTCCAACTAATTTTATTTCTTTGTCCAATATTCATAGTTATAAATTTTGAGAAATTTTCTGTAATAATCACCGGACACGAAATAAATTAGCTATTTCGTCTAGAACTGACACATTTTGAATTAACTCTGTAATTTGGCTGCAGTCGACATTAGATATAACTGGTTAAGACGATGAAGTGTGTGCCATTTTTTTTGACAAGCTTCTTAAATTGATTAACATTATATTGTAATCATTTTCACAATTTGAATTCGAAGACAGTTTGGAAATACTAGTAATATAGGTGTGCCTCAACCCATTTCCGAATTGTTCAGCAGTTGCATTTTTACAGCATTCATGTTGTTGCCTCACAGTTGAGAAAAAATTCTCAAGTGAGTCTTGATCGAGGAGTCTGGGAATGCCGTCACCTTTTCTCAGTTCTTCCGCCAGTTGTAATACACTACTGGTTGTTACTTGCCAACCATTTATGCATGGAGCTCTATGTCTTTTTGCTGTCAAAAATGAAGTATTCTCAAGTTTTTTATAAATTTCTCTCATACATTTCTCATGATGATAATCCTCCGAAATTGCATATTGCATTTTAATCTTATTTAGTTTTAATTGTATGCTATTAAGACAATCAAAAATGGTATACATATCTTTCACAAAAGCAGATGTAGCTTCAGCACCTGGTTCCACAATCTCCAAGTGCTTCATCATCAAAAGAGCTACACTCACACTGAATACTTTTGTTGCATATTTGACCTTCATGCTGTTAAAGTTGTTGATATTGAGGTGTTGAAACCAATTTTCGGTAACATGCTCACACGAATAGGATGTGTCGATTCAACTGTGTTTCCAACTTACGATCTTGTTATCCCATTTTAAATCATATTTAGAAAGATTATTTCATTGACTTCATCAAATGAGGTACATCGAATACAAAATAAATTTTTTCACCATTATGTAAAGAATAGGTAATATCTTTAGATATTTCAAGTGCTTTGCAAAATGATTGCGTTCACTATTAGACCTGCATCTGCAGTAGCATTAATACAATTTACTACATTATTTTTAATTTTTCTGGGGACTGTTTGGCACCTAATAGCCAGTAACCAAGAATATGTTTCCAGCGATATGCGATCCCCGTCGCCATGTATACTAAAGCCGATTTAGCCTTTTCATTTGTGCGATTTTCTCAGTCGTCCGCAACACCAATGATTTTGTCTTCACTTGAATTATAATTTATTCTTTCTTTAATGTTGATCTCATCAAATAATAATGATGTGAATTTTTCAGTTTCATTTTGATGTTGTTCATGTGAACCTTCTTTCTATTAAGTATTTGAGTTTTGGCCGCTTAATAAAATGGGGCCATTTTCAGTAATTAAGAGAGGTAACTACTACAATAGTACTGTTAGTGTAAAGCTATGAAAGAAATGTAATAAGTAGTAATAATACGAAAACTAATGGAGACACCTATCACATTAATGTAACTCAAACTCCATTCCTGCAATACTTATTGTAATAATTATACCTGGATGAACATGAAGCAAAGATTGACAACTTCTAATGCTTCGAGGGGAAGGTAAATTCAATGTCAAGCACCATTTCTGTGCCGTTTAGGAGATGAATAATACCAACATAAACATAATTGCTTCATATCGTCTCTATATTTGCTCATAAATGATGACTTTAATTCATTAACAAATAACGTATGGCTATCCTTCGACAAGAAGTGTTTTGATTCTTTTATTAAAAGGCAGACTCGTGCTCGCCTTGTAGATATTCTGTTATTCATCTGCATGTTCGAATAACAAAGGCATTTTTTTCTCCGGAAAAGTTTACATTTGAGTTTGTTGCACTCCAACTTATTCCGATCCAACTTCCTCTTGCGTGTCCATGCGTTCTATACCTGTGAAAATTTAGTGTTTTCAATACATTACTTAGTCGTACTCAATATATCCAAGTATAACTTAAATTTTAAACAGAAAACTATAACATTCACATTAATAAATACTTGTTTTCATGCATCTTCGCCGTAGGGCTTGATGATAAGCTGTTGAAAACAATATTTTCTTTAAGACAACAGTTCCTTTGCCCCTCTTGTGGCAGCTCTCAGTTTCCATTCACTAATGATGAACTACACTAATTGTGCGCTTTGTGTCCAACATTGTTGGAACGTCAGTACTATTCATTGGTACATGTCCTGCTTTCAGAAGTTTGTTTGAAATTGGTCGCAGGAAAAATGTTTGCTGCATACTTGATAATGCGATTTGAGGAATTGGTCATCACGCAATAGGTCCTCTCTATCAACTACCTCAATCCACTCCTTAGCTCTGCAATAAAATTTATTTTTCATACCTATTACTAATTATAATAATTCTAGGGATTCCTTAATAAATGGGTAACAGTTGTAATAAATTAATAGTGTTTAGGTACTTACAGCAGACGATCTTTTGGCAAATTAAAAAACGCGACATCTCTGTTGTTGTGTTTATTCATATAACATGAATTACTAATGCAATATGAAGTACGGCTCATCTTTAACTCACACAAATTACATAAATTATATTACAACTTTGAATTTCGACAAGAAAAATCACAAATATTTACACAAAGTGCTGCCAATTACAAATGCGTAAGATGTCAAGAATCATTTGCACGATCGGTAAGAAAGTTCAATGTAATATTTGAGAAAGGTATTTATGAATATGCCAGTAGTAAACACTTGAAGCAGTAGATGGCGCTAATGTCGATATGGTCGTCGTGCTTCCTAGTTTAACCTCAATCGTCTTTGAACTCAACATCTCTACTCTAAATTTATAATTAATGCTTATAATACCTAAGTGTGTTGCATACTACACGCTTGCCTTATGTGCGTCGTTGTTATCTTACACTTATGATTATTCAATTTCTAGAGTATACAAACGCAAATCTGACAGAGCCACATCCTATACAAAAACTCTGTTGGAAAAAGTAGTCGAAGACGTGAATAATGAAGTAATGACGGCTTGTGTAGCTTCCAAAAAAATTAATATACCACAGACGACTATTAGTTACCATCGCACAGGCCTTCGTGGTGAAAAGTACATCAATGGGCAGAAGTACTGTCATCCCAATGGCAGAAGAAGAGAAGCATGGAGTCTAGTCGTCATGGAAAAATGGGGATGGGGTTTAAGTAGATCTGAACTCCTTAACGTAGTTCAAGGCTATATTGTGAAATACGGAAACAAAACTGCATTTGAAAGGGGAAAGCCTGGAGAAGACTGGTTTCTAAGATTTCGTAAACGTCACAATCTTTCTATCAAGAAATCAGAGCCGGTTGAATTTGCTCGAAAAAAATGTATAGACCCTCTTGTTATCAACTAATAGTTTGAAATACTTCAGAAACAGTTAGATGACATGGATTTACGAGAAAAATCAGAACATATATGGAATCTCGATAAGACGAATTTTTCGCTAGATCCTTCAAAGACAAAAGTGGTCGGGAAAAAAGGTGATCCGTCATCCAGAACAACAGCTGGTAGCGGGAGGGAAAGTATTACGATGATGGTAGCTGTAAATGCTACTGGGCATAAAGCTTCGCCTTTGATAGTTTCTAAACGAAAAAAATATTTGGAATAAGTGGGCAGCAACTCCGGATGAATGCTATCCTGGTACAACTTATGCTGATACCGCTAATGGGTGGATGGTGTTAGACGTTTTCCTTAGATATTTTGAAAAATCGTAGTTGAAAGCATTCGCACCTAGAAGACAAGTGCTATAGGTTTATGGTGGACACGTATCCCATGTATGCATCAAACTGATTACGTCTGCCATTGAACACGAAGTTACAATTCTTAAACTACCCACACTCATCTCACACTCGACTTAAGTGTGTTCAAATCTGCGAAAACCAAAGAAGATGTTTAGTAAAATAGTCGGTGAAATATGGAAATAACTTAAGCAAGAAGTGATTTGCAATGGATTTGAGAAGGGTGGCATATTCCCGTTTGATTCAGATGTGATTACAAAAGAACGGTATGATCCCCTCACTTATCAAAGATGGGAAAAATAGCAACGTTCTCATCAGGGAGATAACGAAATAGAACCAGGTTCACTTCAGTAACTACTTTCTGGACTATTCACAGATAAACAAGAGGGTCTTCCTAGTTCATCTACAGCTGAAGATTCACCTTTAAGGACACATAAAAAACCGGCTTGTTGCTAGCTACAGTTAAGAAAACCCCTAGAGACGTACAAAAACCAAAAGAAAAGCGGCTAGTGGTGCGGAAGTGATTACGGCACAAGAAATGCTTGCTCCCATGGAAGACAAGAATAGTAAAACCTTATTAGAAAAAAAAAAAATTCCCAATAGAAAACCTCCAAAAATTGCCGAAGATGAATTGTACTCAGAAGAAGTAATGTCGCTTGCCAACCGTGATGAGGATTTTGGAAATGAGATTATTGAATATGAATCGCTAAATGAATATGTGGAAGATATACAGAAAAATTAAACAGATGCTAGCATAAACGATTGGGCATTAGTACTTTTTGCTACAAAAAAAATTGAAAAGATACTATGTAGGACAAATAACGGCTGTTAAGGAGCTTGATAAGGAGCTTGAGGTAAAATTTACAAGCAGGGTCCCTTCACTGAATCTATCATCACCAGCTACATTTACGTGGGCACATCCTGAGGACTGTTCTATTGTGCCTAGAGAAGATATTGTCATTTTACTCCCTGCTCCCACAGTGTGTGATAGGCGAGGTTTAATTCGCTTCGACCTCGGTTCTTATGGCTATAATGTAGAATAAAGTTGACTTTGAACAAATACATGTGTTTTACGTTTTATAAGAAGTTTACCATTGTTTTAACTTTTGTACCACTGTTTCAGTTTTAATAAAAAGTTGACTACGTTCTACCAAAATATTTTATTCGAATGCTGTAAAAAGCATTCTATAAAAAAATAAAGCGTTTTCCTACACACTTGACCCATGTACTTTCCTGTAAAAACTAATATGAGATACAGCATGTGTACTCACTTGCCCCATTCTCTGCGGTAAGTGTGTAGTAAGGACATTGTTTAAAAAAATATTGTTAAATAATAGAAGGAATAGGATTATGTTTAGCTATGAATAGAGTGTTATTGCTAATAGTTTCATTATTACACTGCCAAAAGGCAAAAGTGTAGTTCTTTGTAATTTTCAATCTACGATTGACTTTATTGCAATTATTGTATTTTTACTAAACACTTATCCCACCTTATCTTAGTTCCAATGTTACCGAACACGGTAGTGGTTCCTTTAAAATAGGAGCGGATTTCAGATGCTAGATACGTAATGTGTGGCCTAGTGGTATTGTTACTCGTCGCTTTAATTTTTTTCGTACATCCTTCGAAAAAGCAGAATTTTGACAAAGCCAATTGGAGATCTGTTTCTGTTGACAATAATTCAAAACAGAATGTGCAAATTTTCTAGCTAAATATACAATCAATTATTATTTGTGGAGATTTCAATGTTTATTTTAATACTGATCAATGATCATACTGATACAAACAATCTTGTTGACCTCTTGCAATCTCATAATTTTAAACAAACAGTATATTAAGTTACAAGGGGAAATCATTGCCTAGACAACGTTTTCGTAAATTTTAAATTAGATAATAGTACTTGTTAAACTTTGAAACAATTATGTCGAGTGTAGGACAACTCGCTGTCGCCGATTGGCCGTCGCCGATTCGCCGGCGGCCGATTCGCCGGTGTCCGATTCGCCATCGGGAAACTACGAAGTAAATAAAACATTAAAATCAATTTATGGTTTTATTCCAGACCACATATTGTTTTAGTAGAAGTATTAAGTTTTAAAGTTGTAACTTCTTTGTAATTATCATCTGAGGACAAATGGAATTTTAATCACATCACATTAACTAAGATATGTAAGTTGATATGTTTTGCTAATTTCTGTAACTTGAAAGTATAGAAATCGTTGAGAGCAATTACCTATACCGATAATTATGGGCTCAACTCCACCCCTTTGTGGAATATAAATACAATAATTTTTGCATCAAGTATCAGTATCTGCTGACTTTGTGGCAATAAATATTTGATAATGGCCGGAACTATTATGTCTGAAAGAGGAAAGGAAAAATTCACTTTGAACGGTTTTATTTATGTATTCGATTCGTGTAGTAAAAATGATGATAGTGTTAATTTTTGGAGATGGGAGAAAAGAAAATTATGCAAAGCTAGGGGCTGGTAATCCCCCGCCTGTAAAGTAAGTTAAGTAAAGTTAAGAAAATATAGAGACGCCGACGAGCGCATATTGTCGTTAGTTAGGCGATTTAAGGACATTGAAATGTTAGAATATATTATATGATGTAAACATAAATATTAATTTTACTCTTTAATGTATAATAAATTATCGTTATAACAAATTAGTCTCAACGATTTCCTTATTTTTAAGTTACAGAAATTAGCAGAACATATCAACTTACTTATCTTAGTTAATGTGATGTCATTAACATTCCATTTGTCCTCAGCTGATAATTATAAAGAATTTTAAAACTTAATACTTCTTATGTTTTATTTACTTCGAAGTTTATTTCCCGACGGCGAATCGGACGCCGGCGAATCGGCCGCCCGCGAATCGACTTACCGGCGAATCGTCTCGGCGGCGAATTGGCCGCCGGCGAATCGGCGACAGCCAACCGACGAAGTTATGTCGGATCAATCTGAAATTCAGCTACAACTACAATTTTGACCATAAACTAGATAAATTACAAAATATCAAATAGAATTTTGCTCGCACACACACACGCGCACACTCACACGCGCACACTCACACGCATGCACGCACGTACACGCACACGCACACACAGAAAACTGTGCCGCCCGATTGCCAATACAAAACAACCCAGAGCTATAGGGCGCCGAACTTAAAAGAGGGTAGGCAGCAACCCACCCTCACATGGCTTGTCCATTAAGCGATACATTACCATGGGGGCAGTTACTCACAAGGTCAAACTCCATAGGACCACAAAAGCGGTGTATAGAAATAATTTTTCGGGCTTCCCCTTCACACCAACCACCAATTTATAAAGATATCATTTACTAGTTAAATTTTACTTCGATTGCAATTTAATTTCAATTTGCGTAAATGAATTTTAAGCTTTACGTTTACGAATTCCTTTCTTAATTGGTTGTGACGGCTAGCTCAAAGTTAAAATAAAGAAATGATCACTATTACCATTGATCAGACTTATGCTCATTTTAATCTATTTATTTATCTGAATTCCTATTGAGTTGACCTCTTTCTGCATTTATATATTCAATATTTGTATAAGCTTTAAATATTAATAATCGTTGGCAATAAAAGTAAATCAAACCTTATACTCATTTAATTAAATTCCAAATCTGAACGAAAATTCATCAATACGTTGTTTACAAACATATACAAACATCAAACCTATAATCTAAATAAACCTTCTTTACACTAACACATAACAAATAAAATCTTTAGCAGAATTAAACGTATTGTTTTTCGTTTAATTGTGATAGTCAAATGTAAAGCTTGGAGAAAATCAAACACAAAAACGTTTTATGTATTAACACAAACAAAGAGGATTCTTACTCGTTATTTTCGTTGAAAAACTGATGATGTAATTCGGCGTTTCTTGAATCGGTGAAGAGGCCTCAACGAGGTTTTGTGACTGCTCCTCCGATGATGTCACTTTGCTGGTACTCCGGAACCGCTCTCTTTTGTTCTCCTTGTCTTTTCCTGAACCTTTGTTATTGATGAATAAGCTTCTACTTTTGCTAGACATATTTACACTATTCAGTTTTTACGTAATTATTTAATGTCATGACAAACAGCTTGCGCTACAAACTGCAATGTCCAATCCTATTACTTATTATTAACAATTCGAGTTATTATTTGTTATACTTTGATTTACCAATTTCGATCGATTACTATCTTTTATTGTTGTTGAGGATAGCTGGTTATTATTGCAAATTAACATTTAGTATTCTAATTTTGGGGGGATCAAATAGGCGTTTTTCTTTGGGTTTCATTGCTTTAATAAATTGAAGTTTTTTTAATTATAAATTCCTAGCTATTTTGAGTAGTATTAAATATAGTTTGTTTAATTAATAAAGAGTAAATTTTCATGACGATTAAACAAAAATGTAATTTGAGAATTTTAGTAGATGTGAGTATAAAATTGTTTTTTGTAACGTAAGCTAGAGGCACATTGGGTTAAATGATTGTGCAAGTCTTTTTTTAAGTATACCGAATCGTTTGGAATAGTTGTGTTCTTTATAAAGTTTGCAAAATTTGGTTGCTCAACTGTGTTCAAATAAGCCGTGGGATTATCAGTTCCGGTAAATAGCATGTTTTCGCCATGTGAAACTTAATAGCATAGATAAGTACTATCTGTGTTAATAGCTTGCATATTTCGGTTTCGGTAACCGTGGGTGATGTAATGTCTTTTCGACTGCTTTCGGGTTCAGTTCGTTTCTGACGCAATTTAAAATTTAAGTAAGTCTTTTGTTTATTGGCTATTGAAGATTTAAGTAACATAGTGGTAGATGTTAAGGAATATGGCGAATTCTACAGAAGGTTAAAATTAGTCTAGGAAAAACTAGGATGCTGGGATATATTCACGTTTATTTGTTTGCGGTCACGCAATATCCGCAAAAGGGGAGTTAAGTAGGGGTTGGAAGGAGTTACGTATGCTGTGGGTGTACCGAACTCTCGCTGATTCGGATAATATATTGTTTCACCACACCCTTAAGCTTTTTTGTGTTGTGTATCGTTGGTTATGATGACATTTTTGGCATAGAACTACGTGGTTTTCGTGTTTTTTTAAGCGCTTAGCCATGTTCTATGGACCTGCTGTTTCGCAATTTGTTTGCTTTGTGGATTAAAGTAACAAGTTCCTGGATTAAAAGATAACTTTTGTGTATATTGCCGACTTGGAACAAATGGTATAAACTGCTGTAAATGAAAAGCTTTTCGTTCTTTTGAGATTTTGAATTAGTAGTCTTAGAACTTGTAGCGTAACTTAGTCGAAGTTTGATGGAAGTTTAAATATTAGTAGAATTACAACCAATTGTAATATTAATCAAATGTATTGAAAGGAGAAATATTCACGAGTTAAGTCATGCTGGGAGAACCTAGTGCAGTATCAACCCCGATCACATTTCCGCCGTCAGCTCTAGGTACTAAAGGTGTCTGTATCACAATTATAAGGACAACACTTTTGTGCATTTTGTTTTGCTGTGGTTGACAAATTTTAATAAATTCTGGTGTATTTCTTTTGTTTTATATGCTAACGTTTGAATACGCTATCTGTCGACATTCACGTTTGATTTTTTTTGTATCTATTAAATTGTAATGCTAGCGTATCCATTCGTTAATAATTCTAAATTTATCCAAGTATTTTTTTTAATTATGGTCCTGACGATTTGTATCAAAATTAAATGTGGTTATGCGTTACAAGAGTACTCAGCTTACTGGCCATAATCTTGGTTATTTTGATATTTCAAATTTACAATAATTTTAGTAAGGCCAATATTGTCGCTGTCTAGTTTCACAGCCTTTTTACGTAAATTAGATTTTAGTTGTTTAAAGGATTTGATTTATGTAACAATTGTGTGACCTTTCGACGATGATGCTTTCTTATTATTATTTAGTATATGTATATCTTTAGGTCAATGTACTTATTGTGTTATACAGCTTCGTATTACGCTTATTTGTAGTGCTTGCTTTTTTTATTTCGATCATGAAAGTAACGTCATTATGGTTGTGTTTATTTAAAGTAAAGTAATCACATTCAGAGTTTAACGTAACCTTTAATGATTGTTTATTAAAGATTAACGTAACTTTTAAAGGTGCGATGCAATACTTTTCCTTTTAATTTGAGCATATTTTATGACGGTTTGATTGAATTAATTACAAATGGTTGTAAATTGAGTTAAAGTGACTTCTAATTGTTGACGTAGATTACATTGAATTTTTAGATTATAAATTAACGTAACGTAAATAGGTAGTGAATCGGTTGCGACCGAACAGCTGATTAATTTTGCATACGACGGTATTGCGATAAGTGGCAAATATTTTTGAATAGTTACTTCCACATCCAACGGATGGGAAGTACCGTATCGCTAAAAAAATTTTTTAAAATTGTTATTTGCTCAATCGCTTTAAAATGTTCGAAAACGTCTAAAAACTGAATTTGAGCAAAAAAATCTTGTCTGTGTGTCTGTGTGTCCCCGTGTCTGTATGTCTGTGTAACTGTATGTTTGTGTGTCTGTGTGTTTGTGTGTCTGTGTGTCTGTGTGTCTGTGTGTCTGTGTGTCTGTGTGTCTGTGTGTCTGTGTGTCTATGTGTCTGTGTGTCTGTGTGTCTGTGTGTCTGTGTGTCTGTGTGTCTGTGTGTCTGTGTGTCTGTGTGTCTGTGTGTCTGTGTGTCTGTGTGTCTGTGTGTCTGTGTGTCTGTGTCTGTGTCTGTGTGTCTGTGTGTCTGTGTGTCTGTGTGTCTGTGTGTCTGTGTGTCTGTGTGTCTGTGCTGTGTGTGTGTGTGTGTGTGTGTGTGTGTGTGTGTGTGTGTGTGTGTGTGTGTGTGTGTGTGTGTGTGTGTGTGTGTGTGTGTGCTGTGTGTCTGTGTGTCTGTGTGTCTGTGTGTCTGTGTGTCTGTGTGTCTGTGTGTCTGTGTGTCTGTGTGTCTGTGTGTCTGTGTGTCTGTGTGTCTGTGTGTCTGTGTGTCTGTGTGTCTGTGTGTCTGTGTGTCTGTGTGACTGTGTCTGTGTGTCTGTGTGTCTGTGTGTCTGTCTGTGTGTCTGTCTGTTTGTCTGTGTGCCTGTTTGTCTGTGTGTCTGTGTGTCTTTGTGTCTGTGTGCCTGTGTGTCTGTGTGTCTGTGTGTCTGTGTGTCTGTGTGTCTGTGTATCTGTGTGTCTGTGTGTCTGTGTGTCTGTGTGTCTGTGTGTCTGTGTGTCTGCGTGTCTGTGTGTCTGTGTGTCTGTGTGTCTGTGTGTCTGTGTGTCTGTGTCTGTGTATCTGTGTGTCTGTGTGTCTGTGTCTGTGTGTCTGTGTGTCTGTGTGTCTGTGTGTCTGTGTGTCTGTGTGTCTGTGTGTCTGTGTGTCTGTGTGTCTGTGTGTCTGTGTGTCTGTGTGTCTGTGTGTCTGTGTGTCTGTGTGTCTGTGTGTCTGTGTGTCTGTGTGTCTGTGTGTCTGTGTGTCTGTGTGTCTGTGTGTCTGTGTGTCTGTGTGTCTGTGTGTCTGTGTGTCTGTGTGTCTGTGTGTCTGTGTGTCTGTGTATGTGTGTCTGTGTGTCTGTGTCTGTGTGCCAGTGTGTCTGTGTGTCTGTGTGTCTGTGTATCTGTGTGTCTGTGTGTGTGTGTGTGTGTGTGTGTGTGTGTGTGTGTGTGTGTGTGTGTGTGTGTGTGTGTGTGTGTGTGTGTGTGTGTGTGTCTCTGTGTGTGTGTGTGTGTGTGTGTGTGTGTGTGTGTGTGTGTGTGTGTGTGTGTGTGTGTGTGTGTGTGTGTGTGTGTGTGTGTGTGTGTTTAAAAATAAATTTGAGCAAATTATATTTTAGGATTTAGTAACAAATTTAACAACTTCACTTAATCATAGCTCCATACTTCTCTATCAGGAATATTAATGGTCTAGGCATAGACGCAACCAGATTTTGGAAATACTGTTGTATTAAATTTTTCCATTCCATACTTATGGCATTTAAGTTGGTATGAATTAAATGGCATTGATCTAATTGTGAGTATTTTTGTCCCTATAATTGTTCTGTACAACAAATAGTGTAAATGTCATTTTGACAGCTTAATTTAAGTTTTTGATATGGAGGTATTGATATAATTTGGAGCGTTTTTTTTATAAGTATTGACCTACCGATTGCAGACATTGCTGCTTTACCAAAGGTAAGCAGTTTGTTATTTGTTTCAAAACGAGCTGTATTTTTTGACGGAGTTAGGTATTACAAACCGATATCAACGTTTAGTAAATTTTAGGGTTTCATAAGTTTTCGATCACGCTTAATTGTGTTATAGGGACGTAATTTGTGTTTTAAATTGAAGAATTAATTATCGTATTCTCATTTATTTTTGGTTAGTTCAGCCAATAATTTGTGATGTAAGCTTATCGAAATATTTAATGAGTTTTATTTTCGCAATTTTGTGGCTTTCATATATTTGTAGCTTAAAATTTTATTGAAGCTTAGGCTAACTTAGCGTAGAGATTTTTTGAATAGAATTTTAGAAGAGTAGTTTATTTTTGAGTGAACGCTTTGGTTTCCTGTTAAGCCATTATTATATCTGTTCATGACGTTTTTCCCGTTGTTTTTAACACGTGGCGCCTTTTTGATTTTTTCTCCCGATTTTGACGATTTCGGAGTTTCTACGAGTGCCCTTTTGAATCTTTTAGTACGAACCCCGCCCACACCACTGAGCTTTGCCGTGGCACAAATTGTCTTTACGGGCTGGATGCTCTAGTGAGTATTTTACCCTGTAACAACATACCTCTAACATTTAACTACTAGCTCGCCAGTTCGTATTCATGGAGTCATCATTAACAGATCTTACTAAGCTTCGTTAGTAACCGAAATATCAGGTTTCAAGCCAAGTCGTACCAAAACGGAGGTATGTGTATTTATATTATGCATTATATTGGTTTTCTCTTTAAATGTGAATATGTATGGTGATGCGGGTCAAAGTAAATAACCTTAATGAACTCCGTCGCGTGACAAATATGGAATTCATAAAAACAATTTCTTAAACTACACATTTTGATATTTTGTTACTACTATTTTACTATTATTCTAAAATTAAATTAATTTTGAATTATAAATAAATCTAAATGATAATCACTAATAATTACTGATTGTTGAATTTAATGCGCAGTTTATTAAAGTATCTAATATTTAAGAGTTTAAAATAAATAGCAAATATTTCAATCCCTTAGTCTTAATAATGTTTTAAATTAAGTGCTGATTGAAGTATATTTTATTGGTATTTTCCGATGTTTTCGGTATTTTACCTACACTGATAATATCACATATCCAACATTGTAAATTACCTAATTATAGAGATTTATTTATTATTTATTAATAGTGATAATGATTTTAGCACTAACTGTGTGGCAATTGAAGCTGGAAAAGCAATTTATATAGAGGCTGCGTCACCATATCAGCAGTACAAAGTTTGAATTGTTAATAAACGTCTCTCAACACCACAATGAAACTACTATTATCTATTTTAATGTTATCTTTATATGATGTAGCCAAATCAGGTAATAACTATTTTAATGCTAATAATTGTTTTATTTTGTATTTAAATGTTTAGATAGTTGTCCAAATATTATGGAAAGGGAGGCATGGGATGCTCGTCCTCCTGAAACTATAGATTACATACCATTTCCAGTAAAGATAGTGATAATTCAACATACAGTTACTGCGAGATGTTATACTATTAAATCATGTAAGGCAATAGTAAAAAGCATACAGAATTATCACCTGGATGAAGTGAATTATGGAGATATCGGCTATAAGTAAAATTTTAATCAACATTTTCAAAGTATAATAGAGATTAATTTTAGCTTCCTAATTGGAGACGATGGAAATGTATATGAAGGAAGAGGGTGGCATAAACAAGGTGCTCACTTACGGGGTTATAATTCGAAATCTATCGGCATTGCATTTATTGGAAATTTTAAAAGTAAGTTGATGATTATCATAACGCTAATTTCTGCAGTCAGATTTAATGCACTTGCAGAGAAAACTTCAAAATAAAAAAAAAACAAAAATATTGGGATACACTAAACACATTATGTATTAAGTAAATATTTTGTCCCAGCATTTATTATGTTTAACATAATGCGTTCTAAATAACTAAATTACTAAGTTATTTCTCATTTTAGAAACATTGCCATCAGATAAAGCAATGAGAGCTGCCAAGGCTCTTATGGTTTGTGGAGTAGAATTAGGAGAATTATCAGATGATTTCCAATTGTTTGGCGCGAAACAATTAACTGCAACGGAAAGCCCTGGGGCAGAATTATACAATAGAATGAGAAATTGGGATCACTTTACTGAAATATAAGATAATAGTACAATATAATTTAAAAGTGTAGTCTACATACTTTGAAGTAAAATTATGCATTTTTTATCATACATTTTTTTTAATTTTAATTGGTGAACAACAAAGAATAAATAAACGGCTTTACTAGTCACTATCTTTAAAGGTTACTATTAAGCTTCATTGAAGTTTTAGGAGGCTTTGATGGACAAGAGAGTGATAGGAGCATAAAAAAATATATTCTCCTCTGCAAGTGCTTCACAGTGTTTGTGTCTCAAACGTATTACTATTGGTTTATAGCTGCCGAAATATACCTCGCAGGTTGTATATTATTACTCACAATCAACGTCGTTCCGACCCAGGGGTGCAATGAAACAAACATAACTTGCACGTTTTACATATATTTCAAAACCTAAGCACACAAAAATGGAAGACTAGCTTGATCATTTAAAGTGAGATATTTTGATTCGCTTAAGGTGATATTAGCTATCAGAGTACTTCATTTACGTCCTAGGTTTTATCTAAGCGCAGCGTATTGAAATCTCCAAATATCTCCTGTATTCTACAATAGATCTACAACCCCCACCCCCTCTAATGCCACGAACTAATTTAATTAAAGTCATTTGTTATTGAAGTGTAAGAATATTATACAAAACGGGAATCTCTTTTGAGCACTGAGTCAGAATTTCTACGTTACAATAATACGTATAAATTAGTGGAATTTAATTATTCCTTCAGGAATCGGGTTTTAATGCTTTATCAAGTATTCTGGACACGAAATACAGGCTATTCGTATGAAGAACCGGGACTTGTTTAATTCTGTATCTGGGCACGAGACACAGGATTTCTCGTGTAACAAATGGTTCTAATCAACGGTTTAGTAAGGTATTTTTAAGGTAGGAAAGGACAAATCAACCAAATGGGTATACGCTCCATTGGTTAATTAGAAGAACGCTAGACTAAACACGCGTACGCCTTTCAGACAAGAAAATGTAGGAAAATACCGACACAGGCATACGCCTTGGGGGTATTTCCCGAAGAAATCTAAGTACTTTTCAGGCATACGCCTAAAAGCCAAAAAGGAGAATTTTGGGTAATAGGATATGTTTGTTTACGCTGAACAACGCCCTAGTAAGTGTTAGTGATAGACGGGATCGATTAATAATCTGCCAAGGCAGAAAAGAGGCTTTATAACGGAAAACTAGTCTTGTAAATATGGTATGAAAATGTATAACTTACCCCGAAATGTGTCGGCTGGTAGAAACAAACGGCTTCTGATTTCAGTTAGGTCGGAATAGAAATCAGGAACGAAGGCAGGAGGATTTTGGTGAAGAAATAATATAGATGAAGACTTCAGAGCAGAAGTCAATAAGAAAATTAATATCGCGTAGTGCTTCTGCTTATATAATTCGCGATATAACTTGGTTGGGTGCTATAATGGAGGTGGCTTGTTGGTGGAGTTCTTGCGTCGAAATATAAAACGATATCTTAAGTACGGAAGGAGAGGAAATAATTAATTCTTGAACTACACCGGAGCATTTTTAATACAAAACTAACGGATAACTAAATAATTAATTTACGGATTTTTTGTAAGGATCTGGGATCTTTATAACGTTAATTAAAAAAGCGCGAAAGGAACAAACTTCGATTTATCAACTGTAAAAATTAAAATAAAATCGCGCTTTTATAAAATATTAAATCAAAATCAACATGACGAAAAAGCAGAGCATTGTTTTGAATTTTAACTCTTTCATTATGATAAGTGTGTTGATACGTTATGTCACACTTAATTTTGTTCCAAATAGATGTCTGATAATCGAAAAAAGTTTTCTGGGGCTAAATACAGAAAGAGAAAGCACGAAAAAGAAGAATTGCCAAAAACGCAAGTAGCTCACTGGGATAATTTTTAATCTCAGAAAGGTAGTAAGAGGCAACAGATTACAACACGAGATTATAATGACGAGATAGACGAGGCAATTCTGAGGCAAATTGATTTAACCGAAGAAACAAATTCTGAAACAGTTGAGTCTGTGGTCAAAACAAGTAAGAGGACCGGTATTCGTTAGAAGAAGTAAGCGTGCATAAAAATGATATTTATAGCGATTCTGGCAATTGGCCTGCCGTACTATCCGAAAAAGTTAAATTATGTTTAGTTGAGTTACGCATAATCCATCATACGGAAACAGATGTAAACTTTCCCTTGGATAAAGATTGTAGAAGTTTCGTATTCGCATGATTAAGTAACGGGGAAATTATTCCAAGAATTTGGCTAGTCTGCTCTACATTAAAAGATTGAGTATTTTGTTTCCCTTGCAAAGTATTTGAAACCTTTCCTAATGCCTTTCTTGAACGGTTTAACGATTGAAGACATTTATCTCAAGCGTCGTGAAAAATCAAAAAGTCATATTTGCTATCTTGGGTTGATTTAATTAAATCGATTCAATTTCAAACCACTACTGGTTTGCTAAATGAGTAAAAAAACGAATAAATTAGGAAGAAGATAAATTGGTCGTGGTAAAAATTATAATTTATACTGTTACATTCTTTAGAGGTAAAAATAATAAGTTGCACGAGTAACAACATGTTTTTAAGATCTTTTGAAACAATTGCACAGTTTAATAATTCTATATCAGATCATATCTTCAGAATTAATAGAAATTCAACAATAATGCCTCACTATTTGGGTGTATATGTTCAAAATATTTACTTTTTAGAACAGAAGATAAGACACGAAATAATAAACCTGAAAGACAGTCCATTATTATTTTAGAGACCACGCCTGATATATCACTAAGATCAATTTATCGTTGTGGTATGATTTGTTCTGTTAAGTAAAGAATCACAGCAAATTTAAGTTAAGGAGCACTTTTTAGGGTTCATTTCAATTTCTAATTCAATAGAACAGGATATAACTAGTGTTGTTTAGATGATCTAAGAGGACGGTATATGATGCTTTATATACGCTCTATTCCGATGATGATTCTAATACAAGAAATTTCACTAATTCTTTACTGTTAAAAATTAAATCATTTAAGTTCATATCTTCCTCAGTAATGCGTTTTAATCAAAATCAACACCGTAAGCAAAACATTGTACCCAGAACTGGCTGCCGAACATTCAATGCTGACAGGCAACTTGACATTTTATTGAGATTTGAAGAAAATCCACATTCCAGTTCTCGTTGGATTGGTTCGGACATGAATTTAAGTCATGCTATATTGTACACAAACATAAATTTACCCCTTATACTCAAGAATTATTAGAAAATGATTTTGAAAAATGAGTATTCCGCCAAAACTAAAGGAAATGAGTATATTGATACCTTAACGAAAGTTGAAGATTATTAAAACCTCAACAATATAGAATACCTAAATACAAGGCGTCCCATTTAAAAATTCCAAGAAAAATGCATTTGAATATTCCCAAGTTGCAGGGCCTGTAGAAGGCATCCCGTATAAGAAACAGGCTTATGCGTCCAATGAGACAGTTAAGCACCCCTTTGTCTTCTTGTGTCCGTTTTTGTTAAGATAATTAACGTGCTTTGAAAGTTTTAGTGCATGTTATGGAACCATGTTTTTCTTCAAATTGAAGCATTTTTCGACTTAAGCAGAAAACGTCCCTATATGATAAAAAATGTTTTTAAAATGTAGACCGTATGTTCGCGTATAACTTTCATACTGGGTGTTTCAAAAAACGTTCCGCTAATTTCTAGGGTAAATAGAATATGAAAAAATGACGTTAGTTTAGTTAATAAGCATGTGTCCGAAAATGCATCCTTAAGATGATACGGCCGGCCCTTAGAAAAATCCTTTTTTTTATTATCTCTGAAATGGTTTAAGATGCCTAAATGAAATTTAGATCACAAATACCTTTGATTAGGTCATAAAAGATAGTATTGACAAATTTTTAATATTTTGTACAGAAGCGTCACTAAAGGAGGGAGGGTGCGCTTATTTGGCCTCTAAACTTTTTATGCGGATATTTTTAATTTGTTGGGAAAAAATAATGATTTTTAAACAATTTGCTACAAAAAAAATGTACTCTTGTTGAAAATAAAAATATTCAATGGTTTAACATGTTTTACATAAAAAAAGAAAATAAAAGAAATATTAAGTTAATTAGATTTACTTGAATTAAGTAGGTTTGGACTGCAGATTCGCGATTTTTTTTGTTTGACAGATTCGTTTGACACGTTGTTGTAGATAGTTTTAGTTTGTTTAGCAAGTAATAACGCTTTTAAAAACTTTGAAACTGAATATGTACACTAATTGTGATTATACCGACATGTTGTTAGCATTAGGGGAATGTGATGTAAATGCTAAAGCAGCGGAAAGAAGATATGCGGAAAAATTTCGAAGAAGAAGTGTTCCAGATTCAAAAACATTTTTGAATTTAGTGAGGAGGTGCCGTGAGACTGGAACCTTTAGACCAAAAAAGGTAAATTCTGGTAGACCGCGAGTGGCAAGAATTCCTCAAACAAAAGAAAATATTTTATGCACCTATCCACTAGCCAACAAGGTCCCGTGGCCTAAATCCCTCGGATTTTGATGTGTGGAGTTTAGTTAAAGAGAAAGTATATTCAAGCGAAATAAATTCCATTGAAGAACTACAAGCGAGAGTTGAAAATAATTTAAGAATGTTAATTCAAGAACCACTGCCACTCTAAAGGATTATGTTTTCACTTGAAAAACGTTTACGATTATGTATTCGTGAAACTGGTGGGCATTTCGAACATTTAATGTAAAAACTCGTTCCTACTTATTCAATTTTTTTTTCTGTTTGTTTTGTGTTATTCGTTGTTTTTTTAAATTGCTTCCTTTGTCTGTTCTGTGTTAATGTCATACAATTAAAACCTTTTTTAAGGTCTTAATAATTTACAATATTTTTACCTCACAGTTGTTTCTGAAACAATCATTATTCCCTGAGGTAGTTTGTTCTCGCGCAAGAAAATTATTAATGGTTTCATTTTAAAATAAGTCATTAATTCAGTCAGCATTACTTGCTAAAACCTCAAATCACTCCAAAACCAGTAATTTTTTTGACTTTCAACAAGAGTATCTTTTTTTGTGGAAAATTGTTTAAAAAATACTATTTTGGTCCTAAAAATTAAAAATACCCTACACAAAATATTAAAAATTTGTCAACATTATCTTATATAACCTAATCAAAGGTGTTTGTGGTCTAAATTTCAATTAGGTCTCTTAAATCGTTTCGGAGATAATACAAAAAAATAATTTTTGGGGTTACCTTCATACGGCCGTATTTTCGGATACATGCTTATTAACCAAACTAACGATATGTTTTATTATTATACTTACCCTAGGAATTATCGGAATGTTTTTAGAAACACCCTGTATAACCAGTTCTTTTTTATTTTGTAAAATAAGGAAGATATGGTACTTTGTCACACTATTGAGCCACCCTGTATAATGAGAGGTTCACCCCGAGTATACCCTGACGAGGCAAGCCGCAATATTTAACTAATAGCAACCAAAACAAATAAAATTGATTAATTTTTGTTATTACTTTATACGCCCCTCGGGTTCGTTGAAAGATCCTTCACTGTGTCAACCTTAAAAGTAAGGCTCAACTACAATCGATTAAATTTCAAATTGCAAAAAAAATGTGACAGGTTAAATTGTTATTGTTTTATAACTTCACCCGTTATAATAATAGTAATCAAATCCTCATATAAATATATCTTAGAGAAGACTGCTCAGATCACACTTGACTTAATCTTAATTTTTATATACAAATAATCAGACAGAATTGGGTCATCTATAATCTGAACATTCCAATCCGCAATAGAACATCGTACTTAAATATAAACGATAAATTAAAAAAAAAACGAATTATCCCGCGTTAAATTTTGACTTAAACGCAACCGGTATAATAACAGCATCCAGGCTGCAGCGCTGACGATAGCACTTTCAGTTATTATTTTCCAAACCCTAAGAATAGACGACCCCGCCAACACAACACTCGGTGCGGTTATTTCATCCACACAACAAAACAATTAAAATATTTACCAATTTACATCAAATACCCAGTAGTGAATTATCCACATACAACGTACAAATTATGAAGGCTATACTAACAAACAAACTGTAGAAGACAGCTTCCTAAACAAAGGTATTAATTAATTACAATTTCGGTGATATAATGTTTTTAATCGACATTATTATTTTGCAGAAACTATATTGATCACTGCAGAAGGCAGTTTCCGACACATGTAAATTTATATTGTAAATTTTACGAAATTAATTAACGCATGTGATAATCGATATCTCTGATCTGGTTAGACGATGAGTGCTACTTTATACCCTTATGGTAATCAAACTTGTCCCAGTTAATGCAGATCCATGACGAGCACATGTTATAAGTGTTTCGAGTCATCACCAGTCCATCCTTGTAACCACCAGCAATGTAAAAGTTAGTGACAGTAAATAGCTATCTTCCGCACAGCATAAGTTTAATTCCAGACAAACAAAACATCCACAGCAGCAAGAAAGAGCGTACAAAGGGGCCGAAGTAAACCGATAAGCTAAAAATTGAAGAGATACAAATCGAAGAAATATAAATCAAAGAACTGTAAATCGAAGAGGTGTCAATCGCAGTGATACAAATTGAAGCGATATCAATCGAAGAGAGCTAAAAATAAGGTAATTTAAGTAATTGTAATTTGAGCAGATAACGTTGTTTTAGCTCTGTAGATTAAAGGCGAGCTCTAAGTGGTCTAGTAGCAAATACAACTCATAAGTTAGCTGCATGTAGACCATTGGTACTTAGAACAAAGCTATTACCCTTAAACCAAACAAATTTCAATAAATAAATATCAATTATAAAACAAATAGTACCAGCAAATGGTTGCATACAATCGACACTTTAGTTAAAAATCAAAAGTACAAATTATCTATCAAAGACATTTGCCCAGTTAACACAGAACCGAAAAGAAACAAATACATATCAATTATATATTTTGAAAAGGTATCAGAAAAAGTAACTCACACATTACGGAAGAACAAGAAGTACAAAGTACCTTTCAAAACTAATACCAATGTTCCTAATCTTTATTTAATGCCAAAGATTCAACTAACGACATTTTGAAGTCGGGTATTTATAAATTGAACTGCACATTATTTAATTCTGTTTATATTGGAAAAACACTTAGGAACTTCGATAAAATTAAAACATTAGATGTTACAAATGTAAACACTCAAGTAAAAAAAAATTATTATCAAATAATCACCTTAAGGATTCACAAAGCAACATTCAGTTTTTACATTTTTGTAATAAAAAAGATAAATTTTCGGAATCATTTGAAAGTTATAAACATAAACAGAAAGTACCCTTAATGAACGTACTGGTAGATGTTTACATCAAGTTTCCTATTTTACCGTAATGATTTGTTACCATAACTAACTAAAGATATTGTGCTTATAGCATTAATGCTTGATCATTACTTTTCGCTATTACTTATAAAATGGAGATCTTGCATTTACGTGAATTGGCAAAAATTTTAGTGTTGCAATTTAATTTGAATAACAGTGAATTATTTAATTTCTTTTTCCATGGTTCCAGAACTCGTGTAGTATATTAAATATTAAGAACGGTATGGGGTGTTTACTGGTCGCAGAAAGTGTTTGGAAACTTCGTTCAGTTTTCAATGTTGCCTGAGCCCAATTATACCCATAACATTTGTAATGCTTATACTGTTTTTCGTCCGACGGCTTTTTCTTAATTCTTTGGTGAAATTCTGTAATCTAAATGATAAAGTAGAAATGGTTTCCATAGATACAAATGCGTAGACGAAACATTCCTAATTTTGTGTAATCACTTACTCATCACATTTTCTTTTAACTATGAAGTGATACATATTTTTGGAATTACAATTTTGGTTTTGTTTTCTGAGTTGAGAACTGTTCTAATTAAAATACTTCACTTTTTATGTTTTTGTATTTATGTTTTACACAAATCTATACGTTTCGATAACACGTATAGTTATATCCTCAATAGTAGTAAAATCTTTTAGAATTATTTAAAATGTTGAAATACATTTATTTTTAATATTTATGTTTTTTGATGGGCATTGATAAGTAGGTCAATATAAAATAAAAATATTATTGCATAGTGACTTAATACATAAAACAATAGACCATTTATCTAAGCGAAAACCACATTAATATAGCTAATAATAATCAAAATAGTCACTTACTTCTTGTATTTTACACCTGAAAAGTAAAAATACCTGTGTTAAAAAATTAAGTGATTCATTAGTGGAAAATCAACCAAAGAAATTTCGCAGGATATTATTTACACCATTACCAATTGGATTACAGTTTACAGTGAAGGTGATAATAAATGTTTGAAGAACCACACGAATTATAAACATATAAGTAAGGTATTATTTTATAAAGTTGAAACGATGACAATGGTTGCGTACTAATACGAAATTCAATTTATCTATTTATTACATACATTATTCAATAATCAACCGTGTGAGTATTGGAAATATATATATATATATATATATATATATATATATAAATTAGAATAAATAATTTCCAATTATAAGGAGATTAATTTTGAATAAGTATATCTTATTTGTTTTTTTGTTTGACATTTCAATTCTTTCAGTTAATTACTGGCATATTTTTCTATGGTGATAAATAAGTGTAAATTCTCATCATTGACGTCATATTAAAATTTAAATTAAAAATGATCGTACCTGGTGTGGACAAAATATAAATTCTATTAAAATTTGCATATTGGTATATCAATATTTCTCACTGTATTTAGCTTGCTAAACATAACAAGCAATTTTTTTTTGTTTAACAAATTTAAACAATTATTAGTGACTGTAAATTATAATTAGATTTAAATTTAGAACTACCAAAGAGCTAGCTCGTAGTAATATATTTTTTTAAATTTATTATTTCAATGTATTGCAGAAAATGATGTCCACACCTGCTATTCAGAAGCCAGAGGACAAGGAAATATCAACAATCATCTCCTTGTCTGAAAGAAAAAGCTTCAAATGGTCATTGAAAAACTCAGAACTAAAGCCGATCTCATCGAGCATTAGCTACAGAACCAGAGTTCGAAGAAAATCATCAGGAAGCTAACAGAAAATACACGTCCAGCGGGAATCAATAATGAGCCTGCGAATCATGAACATCCATTACTGGAATTTAAAGAATGCCTATGACAGCAGTACAAAACGAAAGGAGGCAGGCATTCTAGATTCAACGAACTCTGGAGGAGGAATAAACAAAATTTACAATTTCCAACTAATTGGAAACATTTTTTCAGGGAAACGGAATCCTCGGGTCAAGACCAAGTATATCCTGGTGATACTCAGGAAAATGTCGATACACAGAGATCTAGCAACTACTGGACTTCTATTTGGACAGATCCTAACGGATTCCGGATAAATGCAGAATGGTTAGATAAAATTGAGCAATATAGCTCCCAAATAGAAAACATGGTCTTAGAACAATTAATGGCCGAAAACTTATCGAAACTTATCCTTGAAATTAGCAACTGAAACTCACCTGAACCAGATAAACTTTTGGATAAAGTATTTTCCAGCTCCTTTCGCTAGCTTTTCCAGATGGTTCACCGAAACACTGAACCATCCATTAAAGTTCCCGAGATTTCTGACTCAAGGAAATACCTAAACACCTACGTGCAATTCAGGCCCGGTCTTATAACAGATCATGTCCACCGTAGGTTCGAGAACTGCAGGTGAGGCATCAACCGACGGTGCAAAAGGACACGCGTTGTATGAAAGCAAATTTGATGTCGGTAGAGTAACCGTCGGTTAAAAAGTATTTGTAAAAGTTGGTAATCCTGGTGGTGGACATTTTAACCAATGAAACAGTTTTCTGCCTTTGGCTGATACGTCAAATGAGTAAATGTATTCTATTCGACATAGATATTTACGGTTTTTTCCGAAATTGAAAGTTTTTCTCATTTGTCGGCAAGGATTTTAGTGTTTTATTGTCGGATTGCCGCCCTAAATAGGATTTAAGGCAGCTGTGCGTAATGCTTGTTATGGTATATGTACACTAGGCTGGTGTGTTTTTCGTTTCCAGTACTATTTGTTTCTAGTGCATTAATTTATAAAAACTTGAGTTTTTTTTATATTGTAGTAGTTTACTAACAAATCCCTGAAATCTCTGATGTCCTCTGATGTTGGTTCATAAACAGGAGAATACATTATAATAATAATGCTTACTCGCTGGAAACTACATACACAGGTAAAATTTTGCGATGCAATGTTTTCATATAGGTACGAATCGCATTAACCGTACTATAGTTAGTGCGACCCCACTCTTTGATCAACCCTAAGACTTGTCCCAAGTCCTAGACCAGCTCCAGCCCCGACCCCAAGACCAAACCCCCAAGACCAGCTCCAGGTCCAGCCCCAGCACCAAGACCAACCCCAGCCCCTCATGTGAGCAAGTACAAAAATTGCTGTCAAAAAGACGGCCATAAAATAGGGGTGAAAAACACGTCCTACACGAGGGCGAGTAAAAAATGGCGACCAAGGTGCCCCCGGTCACAAAACCAGTGGAGTGGGGATAGTGTCTCATTACTACTTATATATATATATATATATATATATATATATATATATATATATATGCCTACAAATCAACATGAAATACTGCACAATCAAATGTAAACATTATATTAGGAGACTCTGGATATGCTGTACCAAATTCTTTGATTACATCACTTCTACAACCAAATACACAAGGTGAACAATTGTTCAATCAGGCGCAAATTCGAACTAGAAATCCTATCGATCGGTTATTTGGGGTATGGAAACGATGAATTCGAGTTCTGTCAATTGGTATTCGTGGATCAGTGGATACTGCCAAAGCATTAATTATTGCTTGTGCGATCCTACAGAATATAGCAGTAGCTCAAAATGAAAGTGAACCACCAGATGATCCAGATAATCTTGTGCCAGTTATTGAAGCACATGATGAAGTGCATTTGCAGGACATACAAGGGCAAAGAGACTTTCGTCGTCCTTTTATTACTTATTTTGAAGAAATAAATTAAATATCTTTATAGACAAGTAATAATACATAAAGTTTAGTGAATACATTTTCCATTAAATAATATTTTATGTATTTTTATTTACACGTTCTGTCTGTAATTTTTCAATTTCTAATTTTAATAATTCGTTTTAATTAGGTAACTTTTGTCCAATTAATTCATGTCTTCCTTTCTTTAATACAGGCAATTCTTTTTTGGCATCTGAAATCTCCTGCAATGCCTTAGTAGATATTAATACATTTCCTACAATAAATTACTCAGTGCATATTGGCATAACCCAATTTCTCTATTTACCACTGTTGGTCCTGCCCTTGCTTTGTAAAGTTTTATTTTTTTTCGTCCATAACATCACCGGGTTACAAGAAATCCAATATACAAAAGCGATTGAAAATAACGGAGCATATAGGATTACTTATGTACCATTTACTTCTTTTGGGTTTTCAAACTCATTAACTTGGTGTGAGGTACTGCCAGATGCTTTAACTACATTTACCTATAAATTAACATTATAATTTTACAATAAATTCTAGTTTTACTTAGTTTTACAGGTTCAATGTCACACTCATTTTCTGTAGGTGTCTCACTTGGACCTACATCAGACATCTGACCGATACCTAAAACTAACAATTATATTTATTAAAAATAATACTTGTAGTTTTTTACCGATGCTCTATTACTGTCTCCGGGATGTGCATCTAAACCTTGAACTGATAAATTAATTATAGCTTTAATTTTTTCATATATGGCAATAAGTATTGCCCTAAAATCGTCAACAGCTACACCTCCACAGTACTGTATAAGTCTTGTCGTTGTTTAGCAAAATACCGACGGGTTCCTTATTTTAAGTAATCGTATTTATTGCGGAGCTGTTCTGCACTTCTAGGATCCTGTGTAAATTGTTTATCCTGTAATGTATGTACCGGGTGGCCAACTAAGAACGGCCGTCGGTCATATCTCAGAAATGAACTATAGCACAGGTTCGGGAAACAAATTTTTATAACAAAAGTGGCCTCGAGAAACGTCTGGAAATTATTTTCAGAATTGTAAGTCCACCGCTACAGGGCGTATTTGACAGTTAAAATTTTAAAAAGCAAAATTTTTCAAAATTTATTCAATTAAGGGGCATATTAAATATTATAATCAGATTCGTCGACAAATTCTGCATATTTTTTATTTGACAAGTTTGAGTCTATGTCTTCAAATGAGGGGTGGGGGAGAGTGGGAACCTGGTTACGAAAAAACGCCTTTAATTCAGGTTTTGCTTGACCGATTTTAATGAACTTGATGTTGTTTGAAAGAGCTTTTGTTAAACAATAGAAAATTTGTAAATTTGAAGCAATCTATTAATAACATAAATGCTACAGGGCGCTGTTTAATATTTTTTTAATATTGTGTTTTCTCTTTACAATTTTAAATGGAAGCATAAAAATTTAAGTAGCTCTTTAAAAAGTAGACTAAATTAGTAATCAAACAGTGAAAACAGTAAGTCGATATCTTTTTCCTATCCTGAGATATCGTAAGAAACAGGTAAAGGGCGGGAATTGTTCTTCCAACGTCTAGTAGGCTAGTTCGCGTTAGCGGAAATTATTAAATTTAGCCTGGATAAAAAGATCTTACATTGGTCTGCAGTAATTTAAACTGTTATCAACAAATGTTATGGTTGCCGCTAGATTACCTAAATGTAATGCTGTCTCTACTAACAATGAGAACAAGTTATAAAATAATAATGTGATAAATCTAACAATTAAAACCTTAAATAAATAACTACGTAGTGTCGCCCTAGATGTTCGAAATATCGTCCATCATTTTCAATGCATGAAATCAATCGCTGACTGGTGTAGAGAACAGCAGTTTCGATTTCTGCTCTTGAAATACTTCGTATTGTCTGTCGTATTCTTTCAATCATGTCAGCTCTTGTTGTGGGACTATCGGCATAAACGAGATCTTTTATTCGCCCCCACAAATAAAAATCTAAACAAATTAGGTCTCGAGACCTTGGTGGACAAACAAATAAACTTCCACGTCCTATCCACCTTTTAGGGTATGATTGATCTAAGAAATTCCGAACATCTCTAGAATAATGTGCCGGGCACCCATCATGTTGCAAGAACATGTCACGACGAATGGCAGGGCAGGGGTATGGCAATTCGTTGCTTAAAAAAGCTAAATATCTTTCTCCATTAACAGTCTCATCATGTTAGTTGAAATCTATTCACGTAGCATAAATAATTTCATTAAATAATTTGTTGTTTTATTGAAACTGGACATAAACATATAACGACAAACGAAAAAAATTAAAACATTTTTATCATTATAATACCGAATAAAACATGCATTAATAAATAAGTAGTCACCTGTGTTCTCTTAAAATATTTTGGACGGTGGTTCGACATATACCCAAGTCTCTAGCTATAGCTCTGGTGCTTGAGGGTTAACATTTACATAAGCTAAAATATCAATAACATTTTCCTCTATTCTACCTCTGAGTTGTCTTCGGTACACAGGAAGATTCACATTTCCAGTGGTACGCACACGGTGTGCGAGTTGGAGCAAAACTCTTCTGCTGTGATGCCGTCTGTTTGGGTACTGCAGTGCATACACTCTAGCAGCAACGGTTGCATTTCTCATACATTCAATATAAACTGCCAACATATCAAATGCTTCTTATTTGTAAGAATCATTTTGGTACGAAAAGATAAAGAAAGTCTATTAAATGCAACACGACGAATAATTTTTGACATAAGCGTGAAAATCATAGCTTGCTTGTTTTCAACAGGGAATTTATTTTATATCTTACATGGCCCTGTTTACTAATTTTGTTGTCATCCGTAAATCGTAATTCATATTTTAAACTGTATTTGTTGTTGCTGGGCAAATATCGGTTTTTATTGATATTTTATGCTTTTGATTTACTAACACATCGCTTGAAAACAAATATAACATTCTTATATAATTAAAAAAATGTTAAATTTATCACATTATTATTTTATAATTTGTTCTCATTGTTTGTAGAGACAGCATTACATTTAGATAATCTAGCGGCAACCATAACATCAGTATGATAACAGTTTAAATTACTGCAGACCAATGTAAGATCTTTTCATCCAGGCTAAATTTAATAATTTCCGTTAACGCGAACTAGCCTACTAGACGTTGGAAGAATAATTCCCGCCATTTACCTGTTTCTTACGATATCTCAGGATAGGAAAGATATCGACTTGCAGTTTTCCCTTTGTATCAAAATAAATATAACTAATATAAATGTATAAAACAACTAAACAACAATAAAATAATAAGGCGCACGTGAAACAAAACGTATGAATATAACCGTCACCTAAATCTTCATGTACGGGTATCTAACCGAAGGTAGAAAACTCAAACGTTACTTCATCTGGCGGTTGAGTCTACCGCTACTTCAACCTGGGATTGTACTACAACCACAACTTATAATACGAATTTAGATTCTCAACCGCAGCCGCAGGTACAACGTCAACCTGTAGTCAACCGACGTTCATAAGACCGGGCCTTAAAGGAAGTGATCCAACCGAGCCAAAGAACACAAAGAAAACAAGCTTGTCTGCTTTATACGAGCTATTCGCCTTAATTCTTAGCAACAAAATATATGACTGCTACGTGGCAAATAATATTTTAGAAGAGGAACAGTAAAGATCCATACGAGGATCGATGGGTACTAAACATTAGATCACGATAGACGCCATAGTCCTGAAGCAGGCCGAGACAAAGAAAAAGAATCTAAGCGTTTGTTACATTAAGTATGTTAAAGCATATAACTTGCTGACCCACGAATGGATGGCCTAGGTGCTGGAAATATACAGGATATGTCCGAAAGTAACGCCCATGCTTGAACATCTAGTGAAAGCGTGGAGAACCAACATATTAGTTACCAGCAATTCTGGTAAGGTTAATATTTCCAGGGAACTTCCCTTTCTTCTATGTGGTCTTCACTGGCTTGGAATCCGCTGTGTAAGCTCCTGAACACCACTGGAGCTAGATATAAATTCAACAGCAGGAAAAGGAGACGATTATCTCATCTCCTCTATATCGGCGACAATAATCTTTACGGTCAATGTACAGAAAAACTAAACTCCCTAATGGATACCGTTCAGCACTTCAGTGATGATATTGGAATGACGTTTGAACTCGAGAAATACGCGAGTTACCGATGATTCAGGTCATCCATATCGAGAAATTGCAAGCTTGCCACCTGAGAAGACATACAAATATCTGGGAGCACCTCAAAACCACAAAACAGATCACACCCAACTGAAAAATAATTTTTTTTAAATATGAAGTTTCCTTTAATCCCTAGAGCGGTTATTGCCCTCGCTAACGCTCGGACAGCGACCTTAACTCACGGGAGTATCTACATTGTGGTTAAAGTCTTACTTATGCAGCATATTTTAATGCGTAAAGATTCTGCTTTAACTGCAACCATAAAATAAAGCCATTTTTTGTATTTTCCGATACTTTTACGTTTTTGCAATATTTACAAGATTAAAGAAGTGGTATTTCCAATTACCTAATAATTATAAAAAAAAGAAACGTAAATGGCGATAAGGAATTTAGCAGTAAACTGTTGCAAAACATGTGTTCGATAAGCAATTTTTATTTACTTACGAACCATTGAATGGCATAAATATTGTATAGAACGGTCCATTACTATTAAAGTTTGAGTGTACATAAATGCCTTTTTAGACATGATGATGCTGTTGTTATCTATTTTAATATTGTCGTTATGTGATGTAGCTATCTCAGGTAACACTACTTTTTGTTGTTAATATTAATTCTATTTCTAAATCTACAGACAGTTGTCCAAATATTATTGGGAGGGAGGAATGGGATGCTCGTTCTCCTAACGTATTACCTGACATTACATTTCCTGTAAGCATAGTGATAATCCAACACACCGTTACTGAAAAATGTACTAAGATTAAATCATGCAAAGCAATTGTAAAAAACATACAGAATTATCATATCGATGCAACTAAGTTTACGGATATTGCCTATAAGTAAATTTATTAGTGTTAGTAAAATTATTATACATTTTATTTTCAGTTTTCTAATTGGTGACGATGGAAATGTGTATGAAGGAAGAGGCTGGCATAAACAAGGTGCTCACTTAAGTGGTTATAATAAGAAATCTATTGGTATCGCATTTATTGGAAATTTTAAAAGTAAGTTAACAATAATTCTTTGTGATAGTGTTCAGACTTCTTGCTATTACGTTTTGCGATTTGGAAAGTTTTTAAAATTAACTGACGTTATCATTTAAACAAATTTTAAAGTAATTTAAAAAAAAATGAAAGTATTCTCTGGTACAAAATATACTAATTTTGGTGTAATCATTTCCGAAATGAGATACATGTTTATGTGATCCAAATGTTTCCTTAATAAATAACAAATTCTTCTTTATTTTAGGAACGTTGCCCTCAGATAATGCCTTACAAGCTGCCAAAGCTCTTATGGCTTGTGGTGTAGAACTAGGAGAGCTTTCACCTGATTACGAATTGTATGGTGCAAAACAATTAAGTGCAACTCAAAGTCCAGGTGCAGAATTATACAATAGAATTAGAAATTGGGATCATTTTACTATAGTATAAGTTGAAATGCAACAACAATTTGGAATTGAGTCTTTCTTAATATAACGAATTAAAACGTAATTTTTCATTCAATACACCTCTATAATTAATATTGACTCAACTTAGTTGTATGTCGTTTACGGTCCCACCCATGACGAAAGTTGAGTCTTGAACGTCTTTAGTGTTGAGTTAAACAAAATCCATCTCAAACATAATTGTGGCTTCATGTAAATATTCTTAACTCATTTTTTAAATGCTCTCGTAAACCCATCTGTTACTCGATCAATTAACAAAATCTGTCTCGTCCTAGATTATTAAAATCTCAAAATCGATAATATTGGTCGCAGGTGTCACTGCGATTGGAATTTTTCTGTAAAATGGTCTTGGTCTGAATGATCGTAGAAAACAGGATAAGTGCCAACTTAATAAATTACCCTTCATACATAAAATAAGCCCTTGTTTACTCTTCATATAAAGTAAATATTTTATAAAAGGGCAATCGTAAACCGCCTGTAGATATTTAGACATGGTTTTTTTTTTGTTAGTATGCTCATGCTTATGGTTAGTATTTACTTATTTATAGCTTATATAGCTTATTCGTGGACTCTTCAGGAGTGCTTCTCCTCTTCAGCCCTGGTCAATCCATGTTTGTTGGTGTGGTGATGTTTTGTTATTATTGTATAGTTTACAATCATAAGATGTACTTATTTTTGGTGTAAAAAAAGAAAAAAGGTTTATTTATTTAATATTTAATAGTGAGTTAATTGGCTTAAATATGTGTATTGTTAAGTGGGGTGTAGTATGCTTAGTGCGATTGTTAGATTCGTCGTCCGGTTTCTTGCTGGGTCGTCATCGAATAGACGGGGGTTGCGGAGGGCATATAGGATGTTGTCCTGGGAATCTTCTATCTCCTCGGGGAGGTCATCGAGTAGTTGTGTAAGGATTTCGGGAGGATGTTTGAATTTGAATTTAGGTTTTCTTCGTGGGAATTGGGGAAAACGGTAGTTGTAGGGTGTGGTAAGGATCTCTTTGGTAGGGATAGTGTCGCCTAGGATCCTTTTATGTGCAAAGTTTTTCTGTAGTGTTTTGATTCTGTGTGTGATGGTCGGTATGTTTGCGTGTTGTATTGTGAGGTCGCTAGGGTACCTGAGAGGTAACCTGTGTATGCGTCTGAGGATTCAGCGTTCACAGGAGGCGATACAGGAAAGGTGATTGAGGTTTATATTGGTGTATATTGGTGATCGGAAATCCATAACAGGGCGGATGTATGTTTTATAAGTGTGTAGAAGTGTTTTGGGGTACCAACCTCTGATTCTATCCCGGAGGACGCCCAGTAGGTTTGCGCGGTTACTAATTCTATTGAGTGTTCTTTAACATCGGGGAGCCAATTGAGGGTTCTAGTAAAGAGGATTCCTAGGTAGGTGATTTCATCTTGGAGTGGGAGTCTTTCTTGATTTAGGGTGGGGGAAATATTTCCTCAGTGTAATTAGGATGGCGGAAGAGGATACTTTGGGTTTTGGTGGAATTGACGGAGACCCTCCACTGGTTAGCCCAGTTGGAGAAGTTCCGCAGGGTTTTCGATATGAGGCTGGAAGCCGTTTCGCTGTTTCGATTAACCGCCCAGAAGGCGCTGTCATCCGCAAACTGCACAACGACTACTCCGGGTTGTATGACTTCGGGAATGTCGGATGCGAAGATGTTGTATAGGATCGGGGCTAATGCAGAGCCTTGCGGTACGCCCACTGTAGGTTGAAAAGGATCGGAGAAGGTTTTCCCTACTTTGACTCGAACTGACCGATTGGTCAGGTACGAGAGTAGGAGTTTGGAAAAGGGGTCGGGTATATTGAGGGTACGGATTTTGTGCAGGAGACCGGCATTCCAGACCCTGTCGAATGCTTGCTTAATGTCCAGAAACACAGTCAGATTGCATTGATTATGATTGAATGCCCTGGTGGTCTTTGTAAGCAGCTTCAACAAGGGATCGGGACACGTTCGGTTGGGACGGAAGCCGAATTGGCTGTTGGAAAGAAAGTAGTTGAATTCAAGGTGGTCCCTGAGTCGCCTGGCTAGAATGTGCTCGAAGCATTTTCCGAGGCAACACAGGAGGAAAATGGGTCTATAGGAGGAGGGTGAAATTGGGTCAGCGTGAGGTTTTGGTATCATGACGGTGGAGGCCGATTTGCAGTCCGTCGGGAAGTGAGAGAGGGTTTGTTATAAATGTCGGAAAGCATACGGAGGGCTGAGTCAGGTAGGTGCCGGAGGATTCTCCTATTTAGGCCATTATGACCTGGGGCTAAATTTTTCCCTTTTTTGAAATATGTTTGTACCTGGTCGGGCGTGATAGGGGCCTAAAAAGGACTCTCGTTATCGAGTTGGGCTTCAGGAAGGTTAAGGTTGCGGAATTTTTCAAGGCGACCCTCGAGGAGTGCCTTGAACCGGTTATCGAACTGGGGATATCTGGGGATTGAAAAATGGATTGAAGGTGGTGACCAAAGAAATCGGCCTTTTCTTGGTCAGAGGAGTTTATGTTGCCCTGAAGGTCGGTTAGGTGGGATTTTGGGTTTACTTTTCTTCAGGTCAGTCTATCGAACTGTTGCCAGAAAAGTTTACCATTTCTATAATCTAGCTGGGAAGTGGCTTTGGTCCAGGAGTCTTCAGCGTGTTTATAGGTTTCCCGCCTGATTAAGGCGTTAAGGCGATAGTATTCGGTCTTGAGAGCGAAATGACGATATATTCGTCTTTTCTCTTTGATCCTGGTTCACAATGTGCTGTGGGAACGGTTTCCGCGAGATGTCGATGTTTTAATGGCACTGAGATTTCGACCGCTTCCGTAATTACGAAAGTTAGGTCACCAATCATGAGATCATCGAGATCTTGGGTCGTTTGAAGATTGGGTGTAGGAAGATTGTTGGAGATGCGTTCGGAGAACACATTCCAGTCTGCTCTAGAAAAATCTGTAATTACTGTGTATTGAGGAGGTGTAGGGGGAGCTGGACAAAATGAAGTTTTGACCAGTAGTGGTATGTGATCAGATGTGATCGTGGTGCCTGGAAAGCACTCACGATCGAAATAGAGGGCTATGGGTTCGGAAACTATGATATGGTCTACTGTAGAGGCACCTAAACGTTCTAAATAGGTTGGTTGAGTGTTGGAGATTCGCAGGAGTGGTAACTGCAACAGAGCGGATGATAGCCTGTTACCGTTGCCATTTGTTGCGGTGTCTTCGAATTGGGCGTGGCGGGAATTGAAGTCACCTAGGATAATAGCATTTGGGAGGCTAGAAGCGTAGATTAAAAGGTCAATTGATAGTGTGTTATGACCTGGCGAGTTGTAATAGGAAATAAATACTAGACGAGTGGGAAAGCACCGTTGCAGCAACGCATTCTAGGTGCTGTAGGTGCGGCGGGAGTTGAAAAGGAGTGGAGAGGAAGCAATTTTTAATTAGTAGGGCGGTTCCATGTTGGCTATTGTTTGAATAAGTGTAAAAGGTGTTGAAATTAAGGGTGCATCTGGGTGTAAGCTTTGTTTCTGTGATGGAAAGGATGTGAATATTGTGGGAGTGTAAAAGGTGTTTGATTAAGGGACGTTTCCGACGCACGCCCCTGGTATCAACGGCCCCTGCTATGAGACCCATTAGAAAGGAGTTAAGGATTGGGTTGGCGGATTACGGCTACCTTCATCCGCGTACCTAACACGCAGACGTTGATACGCCATTGGAAAACGTTTTGCCTACCTCCCTAGCTTCCGCAAGATTCATACATTGTCTCCGACATGCCCTTTTATTTTTATCCTCCTTATCCTCCCTATCCTCCTTATCCTCCGTATCCTCCTTATCCTCCTTATCCTCCTTATCCTCCTTATCCTCCTTATCCTCCTTATCCTCCTTATCCTCCTTATCCTCCTTATCCTCCTTATCCTCCTTATCCTCCTTATCCTCCTTATCCTCCTTATCCTCCTTATCCTCCTTATCCTCCTTATCCTCCTTACCCTCCTTATCTTCCTTATCCTCCTTATCTTCTTTATCCTCCTTGTCCTCCTTATCCGCCTTATCCTCCTTATCCTCCTTATCCTCCTTATCCTCCATATCCTCCTTATCCTCCTTATCTTCCTTATCCTCCTTATCCTCATTATCCTCCTTATCCTCCTTATCCTCCTTATCCTCCTTATCCTCCTTATCCTCCTTATCCTCCTTATCCTCCTTATCCTCCTTATCCTCCTTATCCTCCTTATCCTCCTTATCCTCGTTATCCTCCTTATCCTCCTTATCCTCCTTATCCTCCTTATCCTCCTTATCCTCCTTATCCTCCTTATCCTCCTTATCCTCCTTATCCTCCTTATCCTCCTTATCCTCCTTATCCGCCTTATCCTCATTATCCTCATTATCCTCCTTATCCTCCTTATCCTCCTTATCCTCCTTATCCTCCTTATCCTCCTTATCCTCCTTATCCTCCTTATCCTCCTTATCCTCCTTATCCTCCTTATCCTCCTTATCCTCCTTATCCTCCTTATCCTCCTTATCCTCCTTATCCTCCTTATCCTCCTTATCCACCTTATCCTCCATATTATAATTAAATATAGTAAAAATAGTAAAAGTTAGGTTGAATTTTAGATTTTTTGTCAAAGAAAAATATAATATAAAGTAATATGGAATATAATGTTATAATTAAACTGAAAATTTAATATAGTTCCAAAAATAAAAGTTGGATTAACTTTTAAATTTGAAAACAAAAAAAAATGTTCAAAAACTTAGGTTAGAAGGAATTATATTTTTTCGTAGAAATTCAATGCTATAGCATTCCTAAATATTATTTACACGCCTTTTTTATTTATTTAAATAACCATTTCACACATTACAAAGATTCTACTGTTCGATTATTAGTATTTTCGTGTCTTATTAATATTCAAACCGATAAAAATCTATTCAAAAGCTTCGTACTTCGAATTTAAATTTCATTGTTCTCTACGCGATTTGATTTTATTTATTTGAGAAAAGAAAAAGTTGTTAATAATTTTAATTTAGGATTTTGATTAGAAATTAGAACTAGTTTGTTTAGTTCATCCATTTATTTGCTTTTTTTTGGATTACGGATTCGATCTAGTTATTAATTTTTATGATTTAAGCTAATAAAATGATTCTTATGACAATGCGTACGTTTGGGTTTGTTATAGAAAGGGGTTTACTACAATACAAAGCTGTACATTTTTGTGAATCACATCTGGTCTATTTTTCTTACAGTTATAGACGTATTTATGATTGTTTTATATCCAGCGCTGCAGTGGGATAAAATAAGTTATTTTAAGAGTTCTCTATAATTCATTGTTATTGCAAAAATGTTTACCTGTTTGAGTTCAAGGCAAAAGGGTGGTATTTTCGGTTAAGTTTACTTTACAATTTTATGAGTTTTAACAATCACATCTGGTACGGGTTTAAAGGAGCCGTATTTTTTTGTAGAAATTCAATCCTATAGCAGTCCAAAATGTTATTTACGCGCCTTTTTTACACGTTACAAAATTGCTACTGGTTAGATTATTATTGTGTTTGTTTATTATTAATATTCAAACCGCTGGGTATAAAATTAGAAATTAAAATATTTTTCTGTTATATTCCTACGTCTTTTTTATAAATAAAACAAATGTGTTAATTGTAAGTTAGTTTTATTTGTTTTTCATTGAATTTGTCCAGTCTAATCAACCTTGGGTAAACCGCCTCGTTTAATTGTTTGCGGGTAAAGCCCATTGTTCTTGGTACAACTTCTAAGAAAAAAACAGCAAAAACTTTTGTGGATAGTTACGCTAGTTTTTAAAAATAACATGAAAAAAAGCCATACCTATCAGGCATATGTGTCTGGTAGCGGCTTCAAAGAAAAGATAGTCACCAGACACATGTAGGCACATGTGTCTGGTGTCCGCATCCTTGAACAAGATCCCTTTGACTTTTATCGCAGGGAACGTATTAATAAGCCAACTCGATACCTAGTACAAATTTAGCACGTAACAACTTATTGTTTACATTTTGCTAAATACATAGGCTTATTTGCTTGATGTGTGACGTGTTTGGAATTTAGTTTTGTGTATTTTCCTCAGTCTAAATTTATTATTTAAATAACTTCCAAGGAAACGTTTCTATTAACAATGCTTTCAACGATATTAATTGCCAATTAAATTTATTTGGAGATTGATATCTCGGCCTTAATTATTAATAAATTACAAGCTATAAATAAGAAAACAAAAATGTATAATACTGGAATGCATTTATTTAAGGTAATTGAATTTCTCTAGTAAAGGAAGTTTTAATCTTTAATTCTGATAACAAGAATGTTCACGTTAAAGTTAAAAGTTTCATTAAAATAATCTTTGTTTTTCTTTGAAACTGAAGTAATTAAGAGTAGCTTTAATTATTATTGTAAAAATAATCTTTAAAGTAAACGTTTCTTGTGGTTTATTTTAATAGAATATTCACAAATTCAAATATTGAATTTTTTATTAAAGTAATATATTTTTGGTACTTTTCTGTAATAATACAGACAATAAAATATGTTTAAAACGACAAATATGGATATCGTAAATTTCAAAGGTTTTTAAACGGCTCGTATGTAACGCCATCTCAAAAAAAATATGGCTGTCATAGTAGATACACGCCATAATATATGATGGAAAAGGGGAAATAAAAATATGCTTGTACACTCTTGTATCCTTAATTTTGTATTTTCTATATACCTATATAATTAATTTAAATGCTTACTAAAAGCACTTGACATAATAATTCCAAAAATGGTTAAATTTAAATTTAAATGAAAAGTTCTGAACATTTTTTGCTATTTCAATATGTAAAGTAAACATTCAGTTTCTGAAAGTCTAAAACGAACACAATATATTTCTTTACAAATATTATACAATGTAAATAACATTTATGTCGTTGTTTCGTATATATTTGACGTAACATTATACATGTGAAAAAAAATAACTAGTTTGTTTACCATTTGCATTAATGAATTAGATTTTATTGTATTTGAAACGTATATCTTGCTTTGAATCCATAATAAATTTTAATTTGTTTAACAAAATCCTTAGCAAAGTACGACAGACATTGACTATGAATAAACTTACAACGTCCAATGAATCTCAACAAGCTTCATAATTTCATTAATCTAAAATTACATTTTTTTTTCGTAATTCGGCAGAAATTAAATATTTTTTTGAATTATTTTGAATAATAATGTTGGTTTGTAGAGAATGTATTGTTTTCTATTGTATGGCAATGACGGATTGATTGTTTGACGCATCGACGCGACTAAAAAGTTAAACTTTTTTAATCATGCCTTTCATTATAAAAAAATGTTTTATTTATAAAGAAACGGCAATTTATTAACAGACTATTGATTTAAAATACCGAGTGCTTTAATTATAACAATCGGGTCGCTTTTAATAAGTAGCAAAAGCTTTATTTCGAGGTAGTGGTGAGGGGCGCACATGTGGACAGTTTGTTTTTCCGTCCAGTTTTCTTTCCTTTTTATATTCGGCACTAGTGGTATAGGTTTATGGCAATAATTTAGTTAAATGTCAGTTTCAAATTGTTTGTGTTATGTTACTTTTGTGGCTTAAAAGTAAATATTCAGCTTTTTAGAGATTTTAGTACTATTCAGTATTTTCCTTGTGAAGTGCATCGTATTTTGAATACTGTCGTATTTGATATTGGGTAAGTTCCTACAGCTTTATTCTATTCATAACCTAAAAAAAATATCCATCATTCTTGAAAACCCATGCACATGGGGCAGATGTGGACTTCAAGGTTGGAGTACAAGTGGACAGCGTCCACTTGTGCCCCATATGCGGTTCTGTAAAAAAACAGTGTAAATAATTTTTTTTTTATTTATCTTACAGTTCAAAACATGGTGAGCACGTACATCAGAAAAACGTGGTAATTCAAGCACTTCACGATATAAACTAGGTGAATGCTAGTGCATTACAGGACTTTCTAGCAAAATCTAAAAAATACGTGGGGTGGTTTTATATCTTTGAAATATTCAACGGTTTTAGAAATATCTAATAAAAACCAAAAACTGACCCTAATAAACCCCCCTCCGAGGCATTAAGATATTATGGCCGATCTTAACGAAACTTGTAAAAGTTGTAAAATGAGCTAATAATTCGATTTAGTGATAGTGAAAAAAGAGTCTATTGCATAACCTTCTATACCTACATATGTATATGTAGGTTGAAAGTTAAAAATAGATATCTCGCTTATTTTTCAAGATAACTATGGACTGTTTCAAATCATTTCAAAGCAAATTTCGCTCCCTTTCAAATAAAGTAAGAATATGTGTATGTTATGCAAGCAATACGAGGAATGTTTTCAATCTCCGAAAAAACCGGAAGTAGTGTTTTCATCAGGATAATATCATTTCATAAGCGAAAATGAGCAAAGTTTATTTCCAAAATCTCAAAATAGTTCGAAAGCTATAACAATATCAATATTAAATATTTGAAAGTTCATATCCCCTATACTAGTAGCTTTAGAAGAAGCAGATTCGTTGCAATCATAAGAGTGGCTCGTTGCCTAGAAAATATAAAAAACAAAAAAATGCTTGGAGAGAATTTTGAATAAATCAATTTCGAATAATTGCTTTGAGTTTGACCCCTTTATACCATAATATTACGTAAAGAAATCTCTTTAAAGAACCTTTATTTAACTACGCATATCTATTTCCAATTCTTCAAAATAACACCTTTATTTTCACCCCCTGTATACCTATTGCGTTTAAAAGCTCGTTTTGCCGACATAATTATAAAATGGTAGGCATGTATAATCCATGCCAGCCGGACAGGTACCACCACCCTTACCATGGGCTCCTTAATATTGGGTCTCCCATTTTCTGAGCTCGGTAAGGGCTGCCGGTTACCTTTTCCTTCATCCTTAATCTATTCTCATCTTTATTATTCCTTCTGGCCCTCACTGTCTTGCTATCGGATTAAAAATCCCAAATTAAAAATAAGATGGCTGTGGTTTCTAGGGTAATAATTTCCGGACGTAAAATCCTGCCTCATTAGGATGTACGGGAGGGCAGGGCCCAAGCGACCACGGTCATCGAAAGCATCAACTTTCTGATTCACTACTGCAACATCCACCGTATCAGGTCTAATCTTAATGCTATTCACCAACATCTTGAACAATTACAACCTGATATTTCGTTTCTATCTGAAATACAAGTCTCCTCTGAAAGCTCCGAGTCACACGACAATACCACCTTCACTCTAACTTTCGATATAAAGGAGGCGTATGTGCCTACATCAATGACAGAATTGCTCGCAAGAGGGTTTCATCCATAGAAAATAAAAATTTTGATGTGAATTGGTTTAAACATTCTGGTCCTAATTTTGTGAAATTCTACTGTTGCATTTATAGGTCTCCTAATGACAGCAACTTTCAAGACTTCTTCGATTACCTTAGTATGAAAGTTGACTATCTCCTGTCTCAGTTTCCATATTGCGATGTCTCATTTGTAGGCGATTTCAATGTTCATAACTCTAATTGCCTTCAGTTTTCATCTACTATAAATCCCGATGGTCATAGTGCAGAAACATTTGCTATTTCATGTGATCTCACACAAATGATTTCTGAACCCACAAGAATCCCTGATAACCCTAACCATACTCCACATCTTCTAGATCTCTTTCTTACATCAAACCCTCTTGTTTATAAAACTTCCGTTCTTTTGCCTTTGGGTCTTTCCGACCATTGCCTAATAGAAATCATTTCTACTGTACCTAATTCCACTGTTGTTGGCAAAACCGATAGAACCTTGTGGTGTTTTAAGTCAGTTCGATGGAGTAATTTACGGGATTCCTTTGCAACCTTTCCATGGCGTGAATATTGTTTCAAGTTGTCCTCTTCTTCGGACATCGCTCTTTCAGTATCTGAAGTCATCCTCATTGGAATGGAGTTATACATTCCCAAAAAACAGTACTGTATAGGTCATTCACGTTCCCAACCCTGGTTCAATAAGGCTTGTGCTGATGCAATATCTTTAAAAAATAAATATTACATTAAATGGAAATCTAATAAATCGGTCGACAGTCTTGTAGAATACGTTGGTGCTAGAAATATCTGCAAAGGTGTCATCACTAAAACTAAAAAGATGTTCGAACCACGAAAATGCACTGAACTAGCTACATCTACTTTAGGCAGTCGTAAATTTTGGTCTTTAGCTAAAGCCATTAGTAAAAACTTTGGAACATCTTCATTTCCCCCCCTGACATCTATTGACGGATCGGTAGTTGCTGATTCTGTAGACAAAGGCAATGTTTTTGTGGATTTGTTTGCATCAAACTCGTGTCTCAATGATTCTGAAAAAGATGTGCCCCTAGTCAACTCTTCTTTATACGCTATGAAACCAATTCATTTTCGGTACAAGCTCTTGGAATCGATCATCAGTAGGCTTGATCTCAATAAGTCGACTGGCCCAGACGGTATCCCAGCTATTGTCTTAAAGAAATGTTCCCCCGAACTAGTACCAGTCCTATCTAAGCTCTATACGATCTCTATATCTTCTGGGGTTTTTCCTTCATCATAGAAGTTAGCAAATGTTCAACCTATTCCAAAAAAAAGGCGATAAGACCGATCCCTCAAACTACGGACCAATTGCCATCACTTCCATTTTGTCTAAAATCATGAAAAAGCCATCCATCAGCAACTGCTCACGTTCCTTGAAACTAACAAACTCCTTAGTGACCACCAATATGGGTTTCGGCAAAGTCGTTCAACAGGTGATCTTCTTTCATATGTGACCCAAGTTTGGAACAATACAGTAGAGCAGTCCGGTGGAACAGTTGTACTCGCTTTAGATATATCAAAGGCATTTGACCAAGTTTGGCATGTGTTTACTTGCCAAACGCACCTCGTTTGGGTTAAATGATACGCTCATCAACTGGGTTTCTAGTTTCCTTGATAAAAGACGAATACGTGTTGTAGTTGATGGCTTTTTTTCAAAAGAAGTTAGCATTGACGCGGGCGTACCACAGGGATCCGTTATAGCGCCTACACTTTTTCTGCTGTACATAAATGACCTTATTTCTTCAACAACTAACACCATCCATTGCTTTGCTGACGATAGCACTCTTCACTGTAATTCATCTCAGTCTACTCATAGTGATAATCCACCTTCTATGTCAAATCAAGAAATTAAAGCTGAAATGGCAAATTCAATCAACAAAGACATACAACATATTCTCAAATGGGGAAGTAATAATCTAGTTAAATTTAATGCTAACAAAACTCAGTGTTGCCTTGTGTCCGCCAAAAAAGATCGATCACTTCCTGTTGTAAGTATGAATGGCTCAGTTCTTAAGATTTCAGACTCTACTACTCTGTTGGGTATGACTGTATCTTCAAATCTCTCATGGGTTGACCATCTTCTGTCAGCTACCAAAACAGCTCTAAGCAGTACTTTACCTCTCGACAACTCCGCCTGCTGTATAAGGCCCAAATTCGGCCTCATCTGGAATATAATTCTCACCTCTGGGTTAGTGCTCCCCAATACGCTCTCGATATCGTTGATCGTATTCAAAAGAGAGCGATTAGGCTTATGACTGACCCTTCCTTAACTTCTCACATATAGTCCCTTGAGCATAGAAGGATGGTTTCAGTTCTTTCTTTGTATTATCTTTATTACAAGGGCTATTGTGCTGCTGAATTATATTATTTGATACCATCTCGGGCTATCTTTGCGAGAAACACTCGGTTCGCTGATTCACATCATTAGGATGCAGTACAAATCTCCAGTTGTCGTACCAAACGGGCACAATCCACATTTTTCTACACGGCTTCTAAACTCTGGAATGAACTGCCTAGTTCCTGCTTTCCTATCGCTTATAATATAAGAAAATATAAGGTACCTGTTCATAGGCATCTATTGGCAATTCATTATCCCTCTACCCATCCTCCTAAGTGTTCCTGAGTCCACAATCATAAAAAAAAATAAAAATTGTCTCGTAGTCCTTCATTCCAAATTTCCTCAAAAACGTCCGTATAGTTTCGGCTGGCGAGTGACCACAGACACACACAGACAGACATTTTGAAAAATTTTGTAAATTTCTTTTCGGGTTCAGGGAGCCGTAAAGTATCAAAATAACGCAACTTATTCTTTTCGATTTTTTTTCGACCGCAATACTTTCTTGTTTAGCAAGAAAGTGAAAATGGTAACGGGCAAATAAGGAACATAGCATAAAGATATGGATTGAAGAAGTCCATATTACATTAAAGATTAAAAAAATTGATCAACAAAATATTACTAATATAGAAATACCGGACATAAAATTTACATCAAAATAGCGGATTTGCTTAAATGAAGAAGAGGAGAGTCTAGTAAATTATATTATTAAATCTTCGAAGTTACAGTATGGATTAACATATTTTCAAATCCAAACATTTGCAGATTAGTACGCTTTGAAGCATGAAAAAATGTTCCAAAGTCATGGTTAGAAAATCATGTAGTCGAATGGATAAAACGCTTCATGAAGCGTCACAATAATTTAGCTTTGCGAAAACCGGAGTCCACGAGTCTAGCCAGAAACATCAGTTTTAATAAAGTTAGTGTAAATATGTTCTTTGATAATCGAGAGAGTGTGTACCAAAAATACAAATTTACTAGTGATAGAATCGTGAACGTAGATGAAAGCGGAGTGAACACTGTTCTACAAATGCCAAAAATGGTCGCAAATAAAAGTAGTAAGCAGGTGGGACGAGCAGTTGGGGCAGAAAGAAGCAAGCAAGTGACATTCGTTGGAATAACCATTGCCAGTGGAAATATCAATATTTTCCCATGAGCGAGATTTGAAGAGTCATTCTTAACTGGAGCGCCAGAAGGGAGCATTGGTATTGCTTCTCCAAACGGTTGGATGACCAACGAGGGATTCCCAGAGGTTGTAAAACATATTAAAAAAAACATGCATGCTTCTAAGGCCTTAATATTTTTGGATAACCATAATAAACATGCAACGTTAGATGTTATATTGTATTGCAGAAAAAATGGTTTAGTACTGTTAACGTTTGCTCCCGACACAACACATCATCTACAGCATCTAGATGTGTGTATATTTGCGCCTTTTATAGCTGGTTGTCGTGGAGATTCTACATATGGATGTCTAAACATACATGAAAAGATATTACAATTTATGACATTGCACATCTAACCGCTCCAGCCTTCGATGAAGATTTTAATAGAAAAAATGTTATTTCTGGATTTTTAAAAACTAATTGTTATCCTTTTAATAAAAGAATATTTTCCTCTGAAGATTTCGTTGGAGTTGAAATTACCGAAGTCCAGCAACATAACACAAATGATGTTTGTCCAAATGACTTTATCCTGTCTAATTACGAAATGTCTTCTACGTCATCAGCAAATATTCAACAGTTGTCCACCAGTTTTAACTACCGAAAAACAAAGTTCGAAAATTGTAATTATTTCCGATGTAAAGCTTACAGGTCCGCCCGTGTCCAAAAGCTGTGAGAGTAAGTTCTAAGAAAGAAAGGAGAAGAAAATTTCGACCATCCTGATCGCAACACCATAAAAAAAAACAGATTCATGAATGAAACTTATTTCATTCTCTTAAGAAAAGCTGGAAAAACAGCAACTGGCTGATGGAAGAAGGGCAAAAAATATAGGAAAAAAAAGCCGATTGTAAAGATATTGGATGGGATCATACGAATATCCAGATAGGAGATTTTGTTCTCGTTAAATTTGCGACAAAGAAAACACTCAAATTCTTTGTTGGTCAGATTGAAAATTTTTCAAAATTTTTAATAAATTTTTTAAAAATGACACCACGACAATAGTTTATATGTCCAGATAAGAAAGATGATAGTAATATTTTTACAGACGATATCGTGCGAAAATTGCCAGCCCCTGAAACGAAAATTGGAACAGCAAGTTCTAGCTCTTTTTTTAAGTTTTCGGTTAATTTTCATAGTTATAACGTGGGTTAACACAATGTATTATGTAAATGATATATTAAAAATTACAGTTGTGGGAAAATTTTAATAATTATATTCATGCACGTGCCCTAAATAATTCCAGTATTGTGCATAATTTAAATGCACATAGAGACTGACAAATATGTCTCACATTGAAGAACTCAACACTTTGCAACGAATCCCATTTTGCGATAGAAAAAACACTTATTGAAATCTGTCCACATGTGCCCCCTTTCCCCTAGGTATTGAGATTGTGATGTCCATTCGACCATTCGTCAGTCCCTCCGTGTGGATGTATGAATAGCAGAAACGCGTTGACCGATTTCGTACAAATGTTGTACACTGGTGCTTCGCATACGTTAGTTTGCACAAACACAATGTGCATTTTACTTGAAAATATGAAGAATTAGCCATAAGAATATGTAATACTATTCGACAGACAATTAAATTTTACATCTGCTGTTGCCATAAAATACAGGTTGTCCTATTCAAATTAAACAAGTTACTACCGTTTAAAGATTGTAATTATTCACCCTTAATTTTAAGACGCCTTGTATAAGTTAGTTGAGAAATTAAGCATTAAATTTGTTACTACATTTTTACAAAATATTAAATATTTCAAGAACCATAAGGTTTAGGTAGCTTAAGCCTTAATAAAACTCGCATTTATTTTCATCATAGAAACTGAAAATAAAATAATATACAGGGTATTCCATTTCAAAATTAGCAAGTTTGATACTTCTCGTGTTTTTGGCACACCCTGTATAACATGAAAATAATTTTAAAATTTAGCGCCAATATGTCCCTATCCATTCGTAAAATAAAACTTTTTTAAAACCAAATACTTTAGCTATAATAACTTCGTGTCGAATAGCGTGAATAACCCTGTAAATATACACACAGTGAGTTTTTTTCGTTATTTGTAAGGGGCTCTTGGAAACCATAAGAGTTACACATTTGCTTAAATAGGGAAAGATTTGCTTCTTTAAAAGGCTAAGAACACAGATGCGCTTTTGTTGATTTAAGGAAATGCATTGCGTACTAGATATTTGTAAAAAAGTAAAATTCTCCAAAATCGTTTCAGAGCTTTAATTCGTTTAATTCTAAAGATAGATAAAAATTGTTTAAAAACAATCTGTAAATAATTTTGTGCCGGATAACGTCACCGTACTATTTTTTTAATTATACTTAGCATTTTGAAGTTATAAAGCAAAGTTGAATTCTTTTTAATGGAAACTATAGTTGACTATGTCATATTTTACTAGTGTTTTTTTTCTGATTGGAATGATAGGGTTGTATCACTTATTTTAATAAATAAAAGCACAATACACGTTTTCCTTTAATTAAGTTTTTTAACGAAACAAAATTTCCGTTACAAAAAAATACCTTTTCCAACCGTCATCTATCACGTAATAAAAAAAAAACAAATTTCCTCAAATGCATTACATATAATTAATCACCGTTTTTTTTTTTTACTTTGCCACCGTTCTCCATTACAGGTAAGTCTAATTATTCCCGTGCAATGAATAAAGCACCTGCTGATTATTATAACATAACATATTAATACTTTTAGTTTAGTTAAAATTAGGTTTGCAAATATTTAGAACATTAAGTAAATGTCTACGCGTGTGCTTATCGGTATTTATTTAGTTTTATTCTAAATCATGGTGTAAAAGATTAATTTTTTTTAAAATCGTTTGTTCCTTAAATCATCTGGTTGCAAATATGTCATCCTTACCGCCTAATTAATTACTGTACATAATTAAGATTGATTTGTTATCATTTACATGTAGCAATAGAGTTGTCTAGTTAGTTTAATTTACAAATTTATTTGAAGAATTATCGCCGATTAATACACGATTCTTTAATTTTTTTTTTATGATAAATTCTTAAACCGTGCGTGCAAATTGTTTTACTTTTTTAAAATTAAATCTGACTTTTTTCGCTGATTGTTTTATAAAGCGTATATTCCAAATTTTTTAGCTGACCGCATAAAAAGAACTTAGTTTGTTTAAAAGTTGATTTTTGATTTTGTTTAATTTTCTGTTATCGTATTTATTTAAATAGAATATCTTTTTTTTTGTTAGCCATTTGGTGAACTTTGGTTTATGTTTTTATTAATAAATTTATTTATTTTTATTTTGTGAGTAATTTTGTTACGATATGAGAAGTTTTTTATTCATGGCCGTTTAATAATAAAATTGTCTTTTATCAGCGGTTGCTCATTTATCTTTAATTTTCTGTTAGTAAATAACTTTTTCTTCCCTCCATTTTGCAATACCGAGTTGATTATTTTTTTAAACTGTTTAAATATCAACTTGCGGTCCGTTTTCCGCTTAATATCCGATCACAGCAGCACCGATCCGACTACCGCCAAACACCTCTGGATATCGACGTCTCCACTGAGATCCCCCGGACCAGTGACACTTTTGCCGTTATCTCCAGGAGGAATCCAGACCTCCAGGAGAGATACCACCGCTTACCTGGATTGGCGCCCGAGGATTATTATTATTTTAGTTATTTTGTAATTTTTTCCTTAATAAACCTGAATCATTTTACTAAAACTTATTTTTAAGTAGGGATCACAACGACCATCCTTGAGCTATCATAAACGTCCATAGCAATGTAAAAGCGTCACAGTTTAACAAAAACCATACCTTTCCATGGAAAACAAAAGAAATTTACAGTAAGTGTTCGAAATGTCCACCATTATTATCGACACATATGCCCATCTAATCTGCTAAACGCATTAATAATAGCTTCCTGTAGATCCTGCTGGGTTGATTATGATCGCACATATACGAGATCTGTTATTACTCCAAATACAAAAAAAGTCTAAACGTGAAAGATTACGGGAACGTGCAGCCCATAAAATAGAACCATTTCTGCCTATCCACGAGTCGGGAAAATTTCATCTAAATATCTTTTAACTTGCGCCTGATAGTGGGGTGGGGCACTGTCGCGTTGATACGACGGCATGTTTGTAAATTTAATTCATCTAGGATATTATTAAAATCTTCCCTAGGAAATTCCAAACCTCGATTTCCAGTTAAAGTCCAATTAAAAATAAATGCCCCAAAAGCTGCCAACCAATAACACCGCGCCATAAATTGAAGCCAAACTTACTCTGAGGTCGTATTTATTGTAAACAAATACAAATACAAAATTAGATGATGCGATTATTGGAATCCTAAATAGGTAGGTTTGCACCACGGTCTAGCTCAGCAAGAGTTTGGTTGTGAGGGATATAGTGATATGTCCATAGATATAATCAGTAAAGTATCTGTTTGTTTTTGTTGTTGGACACCACTCAATTTTATAGGTTTAATAATTAAAATACAACAAAAATTAAGTAAGTTGTTCATTAATACCACAGGTAATGTGAATATCACTAAACAGCTGTATTTATTTGTATATTTAAGAAAACAAAATGTCAGATTAATTTCAGTATAAAATAACTAAAACGGTATTTCTCGTAAAGCTTTACGATATTAAATAATTCCTAATTGACACAACTATACAAGCTTATAATCTATCTTTACTTAAAATTCAAAATGAAATATGATCAACACGTATATCAATAATAAAGCGTATACTTGACCTACGCAGGAAACATTACAGTTACTAGGTTATGCCCTCAAATATTTGTATCTTAGAAAACGTAACCGAAGTCAGCTGTTTCTTTTTATTATAACCGTATCTGAACAACACTTTACTGATTTGTTATTTCCTTAAAACGTACTTTGCATTAAAAGGATACGTATTTAAATTTTTTTGTACTTAAAATAAATATAAGGTATTAACTTTATGCTCAAACGAACTGCAATTTGAGAACTTCATTTCCCATCAATATGTTAAACATACGGTAAGGTAATTTTCATTTGTCTTCAACGTACAAATAAACAAAATGTAGACCAGACTATAAAATCAGGCTTAGGACAACGAAAGCAGGCATTAGACGACGAAAGCAGTTCTATGTCAACTGAATGCGTTATTGATGCAAACCAAAGATATCTCTACTTATAATTCTTGAAGATGAAATTGTATTATCATCCACGCCATTTTATGTATTTAAACTTCGTGACGTCATCCACCGCGCTTTTGCAAGGATTAACATAAAAGCTTTTTATTAACACAAGCGGTTTCCCTTAATGCTAGGGGCTTTTCTTTGTTTGCACATATGTGGGTCTATATCGATATACGACCCACAGAATTTCAAAAATTTTTATTTAGAGGTACGTACCTGGTAGTGTTCTAAACACGATTAAATGAAAAAATTCATATTTGATGCATAAAAATAGAAAATACTACTCTAACTTATCTGACTCACCCCGACATCCTTTTCGCGACAGTTATCCCTTAGCGATTGCACATTCGCAACGAAATAAAAATGGAAATAAAAAAAAAAAAAATAAAACTAAAATCTACTCTAACCTAGCTGACTCACCCCGATATCCTTTTCGCGACAGTTATCCCTTAGTGATTGCACATTCGCAACGAAATAAAAATGGAAATAAGAGAGGAATAAAAAGGAAAACTAAAATCTACTCTAACCTATCTGACTCACCCCGACATCCTTTTCGCGACAGTTATCCCTTAGCGGCCTTAGCTTTATTTTCGTTTTTTTTTCCAATTAATATGAATCATCCGCAAATTTTTTGATTAAATCGTATTTAGAACACTCTCAGGTATGTACCCGTAAATAAAAAAACCTTGAAATTCTATGGGTTGTATATCAATATGGAACATATATATATATATATATATATATATATATATATATATATATATATATATATATATATATATATATTTATATATATACACAGTGTGTGCGAAAATTTGCTTAACAAATAGGACTTTTCTTTAATATTACGTTCTGCGAAAAATTCTTTTTGCAGATGAGTTTTACTTGTCCTAAAACTTGTTTAACACCAATCAGATCAAAGTTGACATGCACACTATACAGGGTAGAACATAAAACATATTTTGCATAAGAGTAAAGTACCTTTATTTCAATAGATAGAAAAAAATTGTACTGAAAAAAGTTGTTAAGAATTAAAAGTTATGTTCAGATACGAAGTTTTAGACTCCTATAGCGACTGTGACTTTTTTGAAATTTTCCGAGATTTCTCTGAGTATTTTTCTATTTTGCATAATAAACATATTGCAAATGTATTCTCGACCGTCATCCTTAGCATGATTTATTCATCAATTTGACAATGTATCCATAATGTGAATTGAACAGTCAAAATAATCTCATATTTATTTAAATACTCGAATCTTATTTGAATGAAAATGAAGTTGAACTATGAAGAAAAGATAGAAATAGTACTAATTGTAGGAAATAATTATCGTACCACACGGAAGGTTGCTTCAGAATTTAATCAAAATAATCCTGAAAGATCAAACATCTCCCATGTAACTGTGGCCCATGCTAAGCCGAATTTTAGAAATTTCAATCCGAAATTTTTTAAAGAATCTGAATAACTGAAAATGAATGATGACAATCTTTATGGAAAAGAGTTAGACATACTACTGACTATTCAAGATAATCCCAAATAAAGCATTAGACAAATATCCACGTTTACAAGAAAGATACTAAAAAAGCACAAGTTTAAACCTTTTAAGCCAAAATTTATTCACACTTTAATGGAAAGAGACCCGAATCAGCGCTTAGATTTTTGTGTATTGCTTTTAGGATGTTTAGAGGATGGCAGAGATATTTTGAAAAAATTTTGTCACCGATGAAGCAGCATTTACAACAAACGGGATATTTAGTTCTCAAAATTCTCGTATTGGAGCACTGAGATTCCATATTGGTCGGTAGAGAGTCGTATCCAGTACTCTGAAAAGGTTAATGATTGGTGTGGAATACCCATCTAACCGTCCATTCCGATTAATTGCAGCATTGTTAGTGCAGGTTATAAGGCCATTAGGAAAACAAGTTTATTAATAAAAATTGAAGCTAAGCTTAGCGTTTGAAAATATATTATAAATAACAATGCATCATTTATTAATAACATTTTTTATCGGCCTTCTTCTCCTTCTTCGACCGTGATTCGTCGCTATCATCATCATCATGGTTTTGAAGCTCGTCCTTCCCCTCTATCTCATCGCTCTTCTATGAATCATCACTATAACCTTGGATTTGAGATACATTCATCTCATCTACGTCATTGTTTCTATCATCATCTTGAACGGTTACGTTGTAAAGTTTATTAACAACTCAGTAACATTTGTAATGTCCGCTGATGTTGGCTCATAAACAGAATACATTATAATAATAATACTCACTCGATGATGGTTACACTTTAGAGAGCGAAACGCGCGAGAAACGAGAACTTTGCCGGCCTTGGGTCTTGTTGCGCGGGCGCACTCGTCAATGTTCGGGTAGTATCGGTTATCTTCGGGGAAGTTTGGAGTGGGGTCGTCGAAACAGCCTTCGCAGCCGTATTATCAAAAAAGAAGTTAGATTTATAAATATGCCCCTAGGGAAGGTATTAGAGCGTGGTTACGGAAACAAGAAGCGTACACTACACATAACTCTCGCCCACGTACTATATTAGGTTAGATTAATAAATGCACGGTTTAGGTCAATACTCCCGCGAGAATATTGACCTGACCTAAACCGTGCATTTATTAATCTAACCTAACATTGTATGAGTATCCACCTAACCTAACCTAAACAGTGCATTTAGTAACCTAACATAATATTGTACGTGTATTAACCTAACCTAACCTAAAACATGGGGTGGTAGTTATGCATAGTCCACGCTTCTTGTTTCCGCAACCACGTTTTAATTTCCCACACAATCTATTTCACCTAACCTCATTTAGTAATTATTAGTATTTATACTTTGTAGTTTGTATTACAATTAAAAAAAGGTTTCCATTACACGAAGGAAAAATTATTCATTAGATTAAGCCTAAACTCCTAAAAACTCTTTTTTTGGAATTATTACGCGTGCAGTACACAAGACGGGGGTGATAAATCCGTATTTAATTTTATTCCGATATCTAACCTCAATATTTTTTTCTACTCCTATATACGTAACTCACGAATAACGAAACTCTCTACTATATGTATAAATTCTCCATTACGTAATACGGTTACGTAATGAAAATTTAGTTGTTACGTAATATATATATATATATATATATATATATATATATATATATATATATATATACAGGGCTTTTCACGATGAGCGTTAATTAGACGTTTCTGGCAAACCAGACAACAGATCAACCTGAAAATTTGACAGTGTCCATAAATTATTATGATCTACACGGCTAAAATATTTTAGATGATGCGGCGTTGCCGCTTCTACTATAAAGTAGTAGTAAGTTTTTCAAATGGAACACCCTGTATATAATATCATATTATGATTTCCTATTACTTTGTCAACAACTTCATGTACTATTTCCCTATACCTATCTATTACCGTTTAAGAGATATAAATTAATTTCGATTTATTATTTACAAAACATGTACTTCTATAAACGCTGATAATCTTGAACTCTCTGGTACTAAAACGATCAAATTCGAAATGGAGTGGAGTGATACCATGAGGATCTTCACTTCGAGTCATATTTTTATTTCCCTCATACAGGGACTTTAAAAAATGCAGATACTTTGTTAACATGAAAAAAGGAGTGAAGTAAATTTTTTCAAATGGAACACCCTGTATATTTACACATTTTTGAGCTCTACATACCATTTTAGATTGACTTTAATCAGATAATGCTATTTCGATTTCGAACCGTTTTCGAGATAAACTGTTTCAAACAGAAACTGACGTGGTTTCCTTGTATTCATGACTTATTTTTGAGATTTAACATCTCTTTTATACTACGTAATACAATTTATTTTCGATTTAGTTTTTCAACAGTCTCAAATCAGTCAATTCGAAATTGATATGTACCTTAGAAAAAGTTACAATTTGTATGCATTGAGGTATTGAGTGTCTCTACCGTACAACATTGCAAATTAATATTTTTTAATAGTGTACTTTGGAAAAATAAATGATCCAATTTTGAAACGTCAAACTTTCGTTGGTGGTTTTGACTGATTGTGATACTAATTATAATAGAAAAATGTCAAGATTAGGTTACAGTAATGAAGATTTCTTAAATATATTCATTACACATGGTGAGTGCATTAGAACTGCAAGTAGAACATGCCGAGTATTTCATAAAAGATATCCACAACTTCCGAAGCCGAATAATAATGTGATAAATCGACTACTACAAAACTGTAGGTTTAATGGAACCGCCACATCATCTAAAATTTTTTAGACATGTAGATTATATTAATTTATGCATACTATAAAATTTTCAAGTTGATCCGTTGTCTGGTTTACCAGAAACGTCTAATTAACGCTCATCGTGAAAAGCCGGTATATATATATATATATATATATATATATATATATATATATATATATATATATATATATATATATATATATATATATATATAATTATATACTGAGTCCGGCAACAAGAGCGCCTTCTTCTATATCTTCCGTTTCATATAAGCTATATTAATAAAATTTTGGGTAGGGTTATAGTTTAGTTGTGTGCACATTTTAAAATTAATCACGTGTATACAGGTTGTTTATTTAAAGATGACCAAACTATAATAAAAAAAATTTAAATGGAACACCTTGTATATTATTACTTTTTGAATTCTACACATTGTTCCTAACAAATTCGCAATATATTTCCCTATCCCTAAATATAGCCGTTTTTGGGTTATGTCGATTTGTACAAAAAAAAATTGAAATTACAGAGATAGCTTTGTAAATGTACCTCCTTAACCGTTGAAAAACAAAAGTTATCTAATTTATATCAGAACAAGTACACAGATATAGCTTGCTTATAATGCAAAGAAAATGTCATAATTGTATACAGGGTGTTTACAATTAACTTGCCAATCAGACATTATTCCAACTAGTAAAAGTTTACTTTTTCAAATAGAACACCCTGTATATTATTCCGTTTTTGGTTTTTACATATTAACCCTTATCAATTCGGTATACAATTCCCTATTCCTAAATATAGCCGTTTTCGAATTATTTTCAATTTTTCAAAATGTATAAGATTATTGGAACATTTTTTTTTAAATCCATGGCCTCGTATAAATAAAAAAAAGCAGTGGAAAACAATTGTATTGCAAATTAAAAAACGCAACAGAAACTAATACACTACAATTATTAAAATTATTTCTAAAAATACAAAACTAATAAAAAAAAAATAATTTAACGCTAATCATTAGCGATAATGGTTTATAATAATTGTTCAAAATGTTGTCCGTTTTCTCGGATGCAGACCTGAAGTCGATCTTTAAAAGATTGTTCAACTCTACGCAACAACTCTGGAGTAATGCTATGAAAAGCCTGTGTTATACGATTACGCATATCTTCGGCAGTGGTTGGTGGTTCCATATAGACAATACTTTTTATGTATCCTCATAAAAAGAAATCTATTCTTGTCAGATCAGGGGACCTAGCTGGCCACCTCACAGGTCCATTTCGCCCAATCCATTTATTTGAAAAGACTCTATTGAGATAATCTCTTACATCTGCAGAGTAGTGAGCAGGAGCGCCATCATGTTGATACCACATTGTGGCTCTAATATCAAGAGTAATATTTTCTAATAAGCCCGGTAAATCGTTACGCAAAAAGTTAAGGTACTTCTCACCATTCAAGTGTCCATCAAAAAAGAATGGACCGGTGACATGATTCCCAACAATGGCACCCCAGACACTTAAAGACCACTTATGTTGATTATCAACTTGTCTTAATAAATGCGGATTTTTTGAGGAATAATAATGAAAAAATTATGTGTGTTAACAAATCCATTCTTATGAAATGTTGATTCGTCTGTCCATAAAATATTATAAAAAAAATTTGGGTTTTGAGTAATTTTTTTCTCTGGCCCAGTTACAAAACCTTACTCGATGATCGAAGTCTGCATCGCTCAATTCTTGGTGTAACTGAATATGATAGGGATGTAAGCGATTCTTCTTTAAAAGACGGCCTACTGATCTCTCACTTATACCAACTATTTCACTTATGTCCTTTTGGCTTCTGTGATGATCCTCTTCGATGGCGAGCAGAACCCTCAATTCACTATCTTCATTTGTAGAAGGTTTAACACGTTCATGTTTGGAATAATTGGCACATGAGGTTGCAATAAACCTACTCATAACTTTCTGAAACGATCTTGCGTTTGGATGTCTTCTAGCTGCATATCTTTCAGCACAAATTCTGCTGGCCAATAAACAGTTTCTTTCTGCAGCACCCAACACGAATATCATATCAACTAACTCATTTTGTGTAAAATTCATTTTATAAAAATCTTTATTACTAACAATAACACTCGTAAATGGTTAACTACAGTTTTATTTATTTACGTCAAACATTCAATTTTTATAACAAGCACACTTGATTTTAGAATTTTACTTGAAATTGAAGCAAATATTTGTCAAATTCTTGTTAACATGCAATGCCTCCAGTACAAAAATTGTAATTAGTCTTCTATCATAATATACATAGAAAAGGTCTCAACAATCCTATACATTTTGAAAAATTGAAAATAATTCGGAAATGGCTATATTTAAAGATAGGGAGTTGTATGGCGAACTGATAAGGGTTAATATGTAGAAACCAAAAATGTAATAATATACAGGGTGTTTTATTTGAAAAAGTAAACTATTACTAGTTCGTATAATGGTTGATTGGTAAGTCAATTATAAGCACCCTGTATGCAATTATGTCATTTTATTCACATTAAAAGGAAGCTCTATCTGTGTACTTATTCTCATATAAATTAGATAACTTTTATTTTTCAACAGTTAAGGAGGTACATTTTCAAAGCAAACTCTGTAATTTCAATTTTTTTTATAGAAATCGAAATAACTCAAAAACGGCTATATTTAGGGATAGGGAAATATATTGCGAATTTGTTAGGAACAATGTGTATTCAAAAAAGTAATAATATACAGGGTGTTCCATTTAAATTTTTTTATAATAATTTGGTTCTCTTTAAATAAACAACCTGTATTCGCGTGAATAATTTAAAAATATGTACACAACTAAACTATAACTGCATTCCAAATTTTTTTAACCTAGCCTATATAAAACGGCAGATATAGAAGAAGGCGCTCTTGTTGCCGGACCCTGCATATATGTATATATATATATATATATATATATATATATATATATATATATATATATATATATATTGAGATGATTAGATAAGAGTAAGACAGGGATTGGAGAGTTTAAACTAGTAATTTCTTTAGAAAAAGGTTGAGATCAAGCATGATACGTTTACGATGCATTTAGTTGAGGTAATTTGGTTTACGATGGCAAGAAAGTGGATTTGTTTTGGTTAAAACAGTCTTAATAAAATTTATACATTTTGGTTTAATCATAAAAAGCATTGTGCTACTTGAAAAAATGTCAGGAATGTTAAATAAAGTTATTTCTGTAAGTTCGATTCAGTACTTAGTTTTGTCTCATTAAATTTCAGTTCATTAAAAGTATTTTGGCATTTGGATGTTTTACAGGTATTTAACACATAGTGTAGAGTTATGTTTATATTAGGGACATATTATAAAGTAAGATAAAATGCAGGAAAAATGTTAAAATTCAAGAAAGGGTTACAATACGCACATAATTTAATCATTACTCACAATATAAATGGAAGCGGATGTGCGATAAACAAAGTGGTGTATAATAAACATTAAGAACATTGTACAGAACAATTTTACACAAAGAAATTTACATGCAAATACATTTTTATGTTAGATTTTTGAAGAAATGTGTTAGACAATATGGTTTATTAAAGTGACTTAAATTTAGACAATACAAGCAAGGTGAACATTGAATATGTTAAAGACAGATTTTATAAGTTATATGGATAACATTTTGGTTAATTTGAACGTTTTAAACGCAAATTATTTGTATATTTAAATTAAGTTAGGTTAAGTTTTAAATTTAAGGTTTTTTACAAATTTATAGTTTTTTTAGATTAATATGAGCTTAAAATGATTTGTTAATGTGATTAATAGGAGGTTTTCCTCATTTCCATACAGTAATTTAACTTATACAAGTCATTTGAACATAAATTTTGTGAAATGGGGTTGACTATACAAATTTCCTATGTTAAACAGAATTTTCCTCTAAATTTAAGATTTAGGACATGTAATAAATGTTTTCTAATACAAATTTTCGTCCAGATCACAAATATGTAGTTAATTTAAGTGTAGATAGTAAGATTTTTTAGACATAAGGAATTTCAGTTTACAATAAGTCAATTCGTAGAATATTTAAGAGAGTTATACCAAGTTTGGTATCAAATTGTGCTGAATTTAGCACAGATTTCATTTCTGTTTTTAAAATTTAAATCAATAGCTTTATAAAAAAGCTATAGCATAATTTATAATTTGGTTAAGTTTTCGAATTTATTCTGACCAATCATAGACTTGGTTACATTATTTGGATTTCTAAAAAAAAAAATCAAAATGTGGTAACTAACAGAAGAGTATATAAAGAATTGCTCCTGAGCAGAATCTCTCTCTATATTTTTCTATTTCATCCAGTTGTTTTGCAAAGTTTAAAAAAGTGTAGTGTTTGTGTTTAACAAGTAAGTTATTTAACCACAATTATTATCGGAAGATTTTAATACAAGTTTAACGGAGAGACGAGAAGTTCAGAAATAATTGTTTTTTAACCTACATTTGTTAAAATAAAGTTAGGTTACCGATATTTGTCCATGTTCGTAAAGCTTATTACGAATTAAATTTCACAGTTGTTACGATTAATGTTTGGCGATTTAAAAAAAAAGGTTCGTTTGTTTAATTTAATTTGTAGTTACGTTTTCCAAAATAAAATTGTAATCATTTTTTTTTCCAACTGATATTTTATTCCTGCTGCCACATTTTAATAATTAATATTCCATTCGGATGCTAAAAAGAAAGTGATAATAATTTAGAATTTCTACAATCTTAAAACATTACATAAAGCGATAAGTTTGAAACATCTTAAAACGATGAAATAAATATTACTAACAATAAATTTTGTGGTTGAGTGAAACTTTTAAGCATATAATAAGTACGTTTACCACAACAAAGCAACCATCAATCCGAGGGCCAATGTGAAATTAGTGGACGTAGTGCAGCAGCGAACTTGGTGGATCAATAACTTCGATCATCAATTGGAAAGAGCTTACATGAATAATTGGAACCAGCTGTATGAAAACATCCGTTTGCAGATAGGATTATGCACATGTGAGTTAATTTTTAATCTTAACCCTGCTAGTTGTATCTTTATTTGTGTGATTTCCTGCACTTATTATTTTTATGTATAGGTGTAAATGTTTATGCAATAGTTGTGTAAACACCTGCAAAACAAGTAGAAATTTAGTTTTATTTCCAAATTTTAATTTAAATTATCAAGTTAAAATCACAATTTTACGAAGTCATCATTTAGCAAATCTGACAGTTTGGTACTTCAAATCAGAACTCTATCCCCAAAAGAGATTTGAGCTAGTACGGTGCACAAATAAAATAATATATTTTTATTTCCCCAAATTAGAACTCTATCCTTAACAGAAATTTTTAATAATTATCCCCATTTTGATATTTGAGATATTAAGGACATTTCTTATATATATATATATATATATATATATATATATATATATATATATATATATATATATATATATATATATATATATATACAGTGTTTGGTACATCGATGCAAATATTTAAAGGGTGATATAATAGGTGATTTTGAGTCGATTTAAGCAAACATACTTATATACCAAGTGTTACCGTTTTGAGATAATGCCACTTTTAATATTTCTTGATTTTACCGTGATTTTCTGCAAATATCGAAGTGTACAAGCGTAATAACCGTCTTATCGCAAACTTATACTAAGTTTTTTATTCCTCATGAAGTGATTGTTCATATTATTTTATCAGAAAAGCCTAAACTGTCTTTGGTTCTTGCCTAGAACTTCTTAAACATGAAAGTTTTAATTTGTAAAAAAGCAATCACTAAAATTCAAACGTGGATTTAGTCTAAAATCTTTCGTTATTTTTTTTTCCAATTTCAGTAAAACTTCTTTGGGCAATGGTCTTTAAGATAGCATGAATAGATTTAGAAAAAAATTTCACAAATTGGAAAAATTGAATTTAATTACCAAAATACCCCTAGGCGCATTCGCAAAACGTAAAATAGCCCTTCATTATTTAGTTTAAATAGTTTAAAAAAGCAGATTTTAGAAAATGTTTTGCGGTTATCGCTCCACCCAGTACCTGAGTTTAGAGAAACTGTTTCTGAATTCAAGATTTCTTTCACCTCACTAACACTGGAATGTAAAATTTTCTTAGCAAAATCGAGTTTATTTTCAAGTGAATCTACATTGCTATTTAAAACGTCACTTTTGACTTTTCGTTTATTTAGTGGAAATAATTTCAATTGTGGTAAATTTAATACAATCGTGCAAAAACAGTATGAGCATCACGAACATTAAGGGTTGTACCGGTCTCCGGCCAAATTCGCTATCGCTCAGCCTCCAAACATGGCCGGCGACCGGTAAACGTCCTTACTGTTCTTGATACTCAATATAATATTGCCTCGTGCAGTACTAATTTTGAACACCAATAATAATACTATTAATGTTTTAATAAATCGGACATTTTCTAAAAATCTGCTTTTTAAACTATTTAAACTAACTAATGAAGGGCCATTTACGTTTTGGGAATGCGCCTAGTACTTTGGTAATTAAATTCAATTTTTCCAGTTTGTAAAAATTTTTTGTAAATCTATTCATGCTATCTTAAAGACCATTGCCCAAGGAAGTTTTACTGAAATTGGAAAAAAAATACTAACGAAAGATTTTAGACTAAATCCACGTTTGAATTTTAGTGATTGCTTTTACAAATTAAAACTTTCATGTTTAAGAAGTTCTAGGCAAGAACCAAAGACATATTAGGCTTTTCTGATAAAATAATATGAACAATCACTTCATAAGGAATAAAAAAACTTAGTATAAATTTGCGATAAGACGGCTTGTTACTCTTGTACACTTCGATATTTGCAGAAAACACGGTAAAATCAAGAAATATTAAAAGTGGCATTATCTCAAAACGGCAACACTTGGTATATGGGTATGTTTGCTTAAATCGGCTCAAAATCACGTATTCTATCACCCTTTAAATCTTTGCATCGATGTAAAACATGTATTATATATATATATATATATATATATATATATATATATATATATATATATATATATATATATATATATATATATATATATATATCTCGGAACAGTTAAGGGAAATTAAAAATTATTAGTTTGATAACCCAGAAGTAGTTTAGTTTCACTAAGTTAACCTCAATGTATTGTTTTGGTATGAATTTTAATGTCCAATTACATATTTATTACATATAATTGTATGTTCATGATTAATATTTTGTAAAATGATGGATACACTTCTTAATGTAGTATACAGCACATATACACTATATTGGTTGTAGTCACAGCACTTAACTAGAAGCTCAAGCGCATTTGTTTTGTTAATCTAGATTCACCTCAACTTTTTGATGTTTTTAAATGTGAATTTAGGTAAACATGTATTGATAATATTGTTTAAAGAAATTTTTAAACACCGTGTAAGAACATATTGTCAGTCCACTAAATTATAATTTTCATTTTAGAGAAGTGAAGAACGTAACAAAATAACATCGAAAATACAGTTTATCGATGGTGCAAGAGATTATTTGATAGATTCTATATTTAGTAGATGAATAATTTTAGTGTAAGTTTGTACAATTTACCAATTGTGTATACATATATAAAACGGAAACTTCGATTTCAGATTAAACATTATATTTGATAATGAGCTTTCCGTTGTAGTTGAAGGCATGTTTATTTAGTACACAAAGAATAAGTTACTAGATATTAACTTTGGGTATGATTTAATCTAGCAGTATGTTACATCGAACTTTATGTTATATATCGATAAGTTTAACAATGTAATAATATAGCTTATGATTTTAGTTATTTTGAAAACAAATTAAATCTGACTACTTTCGGTACATTCATTATTTATAAAGTTATTTATTATACATTGTTTCTGTAACCTTCTATTATATTGAAATAAAACTAACTTTAAATATTTCATAAATGAGGTAGGTATGATATTAACAGTATTATAGAAGGCATATTAAGGGCAGTCCGACCCGCATATAAACTCAATGTTAACTTTATGCATGATATAAGAGGTAACAACTTCAATTTTTTTTATTTTGAATGTAGGCTCTTTATCTAGTTCCGTACGGAGGGTTTTCAAAATAATATAAAAATAATATATTCTAAAATTTCGTTTAAAAAGTAATTACAATTTCAATGAAAAAAGAATTATTACAATTTTTTTTCTCAGCCGGTACGGAACCAGTAATTGTCAAAAATATACAAGAAAAATTTGATAATGATATCTTTATTAGTATCGGCTACAGCTTAGATCAAAATTGTCAAAAGACAAAGGGCTGAACAAAAGTTAAGCAAGAATAGTTATACTAGTAATGCCCAGAACTGTAGGATGGGTTGTCCTGGTCCTCCTCATCCTCATATAAGTCTTCTAACTTTCTTTTTCCCAAACTTCTGGCCTGTCGGATTTTTTATTCAAGGTCGAACGCGGGTTTTCCGCCTTGCGAACACGGGCTATAACAAGTCTTTTCATAGGCAAATATTTTTTCATTCTTGGTTGTAAATAGGAGATTTCAGAGTATAACAATCAATTAAAACCCAAAAATTGAGAAAAAAAAATTCTCGGTCGGGCTGCCCTTAAACATATTTTTAATTGTAATGTAACATTGTGGCATTACTTCCATCGACACTTTAATTGATGAAAGTGGTAAGCAGCTAACTTAAACAGCACAGTCACAAAACATAGCAGATGATTGAATTGACAATTCTGAATAAAGCCTCAACTGCCACTACAAGTTAGTACATAGAATATATAGAAAGCAGTGTGTCAACTTTAAAACCCATATACAGGGTGTCCGGTGAGGAACTGTACAAACTGAAATGGTATTTTCCTTGGGGCAATTTAAGTAAAAAAAGTCCCATAAACATAGGTCTGATTCGCAATAGTTACCCAGATACAAGCGTTTAAAGTTTATAAATGATCACATATTTTTTCAAAAGTAATTATTATTAGTCAACTGGAAAAACAAAACCGAAACAATCTGTCATTTATTCGTTTGTGTTCTAATAATGACAAAGTGGATTGTAGTAAATTAAGTGTAATTTAAATTTAAAATGCCTTTTCAATTTTCTAATGAAGAGTATGCTGACATCATTTACATTTATGGATTTTGTGATGGAAATGTGAGAGCTGCCGTTAGGGAATATGAACGAAGATTTCCCAACAGGAGGATTCCAAATCACCAAACCTTTTCTTCTGTGTTTCAACACGTTCGAACTCATGGTTCATTTCCATCAGTTTCAATAAGATCTGATCGTCCTGTGGAGTTAAATGTGAATGAGCAAGAAAACATTCTACAGATGGTTGATCGGAGTCCAGGGTTGAGTGTTAGAAGAATTTCTTCTCGAACGGAGTCCCCGTATGTCAGTATGGCAAACATTACATGATGGGCTTTTGTATCCCTATCATACACAAAACGTTCAGCACCTTGAACCTGGAGATTTTGCTTTGCGGTTGAATTTCTGCCAGTGGCTACAAGAAAATCCACAACTAGTTCCATTCATTTTATTTAGTGACGAGGCGCAATTTACTAGGTTTGGTGATTTGAAATCCTCCTGTTGGGAAATCTTCGTTCATATTCCCTAACGGCAGCTCTCGTATTTCCATCACAAAATCCATAAATGTAAATGATGTCAGCATACTCTTCGTTAGAAAATTGAAAAGGCACAAACGAATAAATGACAGATTGTTTCGGTTTTGTTTTTCCAGTTGACTAATAATAATTACTTTTGAAAAAATATGTGATCATTTATAAACTTTAAACGCTTGTATCTGGGTAACTATTGCGAATCAGACCTATGTTTATGGGACTTTTTTTACTTAAATTGACCCAAGGAACATACCATTTCAGTTTGTACAGTTCCTCACCGGACACCCTGTATGTATCTAAGCCATTTACTTCAGTGTTAAACAACATGGTCCCTTATTGTAAACTAAAAAAATTTCCAATAAATTTCAAGATTGAAATACAAAAATATATATCACCTTTAAATAATAGTTTGTAGTACACTTAAGTTTATTATTACTTTAGAGCAATAACTTCAGTTAATAAAAAAAATTTGATTAATACAAAGAGTGAGGTTAGTTTATTTAATTTCAAGGTAACTAATAAAACCAGCGGCGTCAACTAATTCTATTTATTTCAGTTCGAATTTTTCGAACTCAACGTGGTAATTGAAATAAACCATGCAATCTTGTAACACATTTATACTCTATTTTTATAGGATCGTCCATTACAACATTAGACACGTGTATAAAACGTTCAAAAGTCATAACAATCTTAATGAGTGGTAGTTACGTATTACTCATACGTCATTGTTCTTATACTCTGTAGGAGTAGGAAAAGCATAGTACACACCTCGGATGGTAATCCCTATTACCACCCTTATTATTTAATATACTAAAACAACACACATACATACACACAGACTTTTATAAATACTAATATACAGTATTTATTTTAAGTTGCAGGATACCTGACTTGAAATAGTTTTACTGTGCTCTTAGTAAAATTTCCAATTGCAAGTATAAGTGTAAAGTTCCTTATTGCAAAAATGTATATCAAACCAAAACAGGGGTCATTAGTAAGCACTTCGTGTCATTCTCAAAATCTTATGGACTGCGGGAGAAATGGTTTGCAGCAATTAACGCCAATGTAAAGGATAGCGTTGAGTGCACTAATAAGAAATCCTACATGTGAGACCATTTTACAGAACAGTTTCACCTGTAGTGAATGTAAACGGCTTCATACATTTTCTATTCCATTTGTATTCTCAAAAGATTCAAATACGGGAGAAACGTTTTCTGTATATACTGAGTACGATTACTGTAGGGATGAATTACAAAACAGTATATCTGATATTTCATTGCCATTAAACAACATTTCAAACGCTGGATTATCCAACGTTACAAATGATTTAGATGTTTGTGTAGATAGTACAATACCGGAAACGTCTTTTGAGTTTTATACACCTGTTAGCGCTAAATCAAGAAGTATTCTCAGAGAAATTGGTTATGAGAGAGTTCAACAATTATCGCCTCGCAAAAATAAAATGCATTTCATTATCAGAACCCCATCTAATAAAATCTCTAACTTAAAATACCAGTTAAAGAGAAGTTGTAATATTTCAAAATCACTCAAAACTCTTATCACCTATCATGTTATTAAAACAAATTGAAACAGATTTGACTCCAACTGGGGCTGCCTTCATAAAATCACACCTGAAGAAAGTAAACGACTAAATCCTAGTTGGGCTTTACATGATAAGGTATTTTAGTTAGTTCTATATAAACGTGGCCCAAAATCATATAGATATCTTCAGCAGTTTAAAAAAAAGGAAAAGGCCATGGTGGGATTAAGGATGGGTGTGGTCAGGATAGGATCGGAAGGAACGGAGTTAGAGTTCTGAGGGGGGAAATACTACCCCAGCATTCGCCTAAGCAGCCGCACATGGTGTGCATATACGCAGTGACCATGCCGCTACATGTGTATGAGGAAAACCCCCTGAAAAAACCTCATACAACGTAGACGGTAACGGGAATCGAACCCATTACCTCCCGAATGCTAAGCAGATCGTGTCACCACTACGATACCAGCTCGGTTCAACAGTTTACAAAATTACCAAGTCTACTTTGGACAAGCTGTTACGCAGAGTTTCTTGGAATTCAGGTATTAATGACAATTGTTTGTAAAGTTACAAAGTAGAGTTATTAAAATTTCTCCGCTTGATAGAGTATGCAATCTTATGTTTAATGGAGTTGCATTATCCACCGCACTTACGTATTGCGATAGATTAGATTGTATAGTAGGTATAGTAGTACTTTCGCCAATTATGCATTGGTTTTTATAGTGCAGAGCCTTCATTTTGGATGAAAACAGTCAGTAGCGTACTTTTTACTAAGGATACTACTCAAAGTGGCAATTTAAATTATTTAATAGTCGAAGCTATAGTTTGTGTTGTTTGCGATCAAGCAGCAACTAATAGGGCAGCTTTAAATTCTTTAAAAACAAAAACTACAGGCAGAATTACAGAACCTTTTTTTATGTTAGGTATCAAAAGATCATTATAATATATGACCCACCACATTTATTGAAATCAACCAGAAATTCGTTAATGAAATACAACATTTAATACAACACCAATAAGCAGGCAAAGTTTGAACATTTATGGTTGGCACATAAGTACGATAAAGGTAGACAGTTTCAAACTGTACGTAAAATTCGTAAATGTTATTTGTGCATTATGTTACGCCTTTTTTCTCGGAATGAAATTGCCTTTACTTTAATTTGCCTCCGAACTAGCTCAATCGGTTCTTGCGTCTGAAAGACGGGAAGCGGTTCATGTTTCTATGTTGTAGTTGACCACTGTAGTAGGGTAGCTCACACTGAACTTTAGTCTTCTAAGGAATTAAACATCCTATTTCATACAAAACTAAATCTTCACACTAAATATATATATATATATATATATATATATATATATATATATATATATATATATATATATATATATATATATATATATATATATATATATATATATATATATATATATATATATATATATATATATATATATATATATATATATATATAATGAGTGGGTGTCTACTGCGTGGGCGGAGGATTGCTCCTTAACCATTAGAGATATCAAAACCCATTTTGGTGTAGCAATACACGGGCATTGGATCTACGTTCTAAAAATATTTAGGTATATACAGGATGCCAACCCAAACCTGTGTTTTTTTTAAATAGAACATCCTGTATATTTTAACATGTTTGAATTCACTGTTACATTTAGAGTAAAATTATAGAAATTTGTATCTGTATCACTAACCGTTCTGCAGATATCGACACTTTAATACCAAAATAGAGTTAACTTTGGAACCACGATGCGAGCGTTGTCTCCACGATTTCGTTAATCCAACTTTTAATAACAGTCTACAAACAAACTGGTAAATTTTTCGAAAACATGTAAAACTATACAGAATGATTAACTTACGCAAAATGTAATTCTTCTCAATTTTTCAAATGCAACACCCTGTATATTTTTTCACATTTCGATTCCCCGTCAAAAGTGGATACTAATTAATAATAGGTTTCATAGCCATAAGACGGACACTTCTTGAGATATTGACGCTTTTACGTAAAAATATTCTAAAATACAAATTTACGACGACAATAAAATTCAACAAAACAAATCAGGTAGGCTAGCCGCTCGTAATAAAGAGGAACAATTGCATCTATTGTTTTGACGTTTGTGTAATCATTAAAATATTGTTCCATTAGTTTGTGTGTTTTAGGATTGTCGTTTTGTCAATTTTTGTTTAAAATTAATTTTTCCAAAGAAGAAATGGTCGATATGACCTGTATTTACGGCGAAGTTCAAACAAATACTTTGCTGGCTACCCGTTTGTACTGTGAACGATACCCAGAGAGAATACAGCCGCGGAAAGAATCGTTTATGAATGTATCTAAGAGATTTATAATTTATAAATTATGGAAGTGTGTGTAATCCCGAGCGCGCAAAAACAAGCCTAAATGAAGAAATTGAGTTTCAAGCATCTCTTATAGAAAATCCGCAAATTAGTACCAGAGAGCTAAGTATACACCTAGATCTAAATAGAAATACAATTCGCAGCTTTATTAAAAAAACAAATTGCATCCTTATCATATCGAGCAGCATCAAGCTTTAAGTGAAATAGATTTTCAAAATCGTGAATCTTTCTGCCAATGGGTAACTATTAAAGTCAATGAAGAACTCAATTTTTTTAATAACATGCTGTTTACGGATGAGGCAACTTTTCACAATAATGGCAATATTAATCCATTAATCCACATAACTATCATCACTATTCAAATACTAATCTACACATCTTAAGAGTTGCTGATCACCAGCATCGATGGTCAGTTAATGTGCGGGGTGGTATAATCAAATTTAATGTGGTTGGATCTCATTTCTTTGACGGGAGTCTTACTGGAGAAAGATATTTACAGTTTTTAGAAAATGATTTACCCGAGCTTTTGGAAAATATCGAAGTAGATAATATTCGTACGATGTGGTTTCAACTGGATGGCGCCCCTCCACACTATGCAATCAACGTTAGGCAATATCTCGATAGAAATTATCCGATGAGGTGGATAGGACGAAGTGGTATGCAAAACTGGCCAGCCAGATCACCGGATTTTACGGTCCTTGATTTCTTCCTTTGGGGCTGCGTTAAAGAAAAAGTTTACCAACATCCTCCACCACAAGCGGAGATATGGAAAATAGAATTAGAGCTGCGTTTTAATACATTTCGCCTCTAATGTTTTTACTAGTGAATCTTTCGTTTACCGAGCGAATTGTGAAGTGTTTAGCTAGGCGTGGTCAGCATTTTGAACATTTAGTTTGAATTTATGATTTTATTCGTTTGTGTTTACTTGTTCAACCTATTTTTATGTGTAAAGAATTATTTTATTGTTTAGTTATTAATTAAGTTTTCCTATCAGTTAAAGAATTTATTTGTCATTCGTATTTTGTTATTTGCTCTGGATTTTGTTTTATTTGTTCTTCTGTATGTCAATATTTTCAAATAAAGCGTCAATATCTCAAGAAGAGTCCGTCTTATAGCTATGAAACCTATTATCAATTAGTATCTACTTTTCATGAATCGAAATGTGAAAAAATATACAGGGTGTTGCATTTGAAAAAAATTAAGAAAAATTGCGTGTAAGTTAATCATTCTGTATAGTTTTGCATGTTTTCTAAAAATTTCCAAGTTTGCTTGTTAGTAGACTATTATTAATAGTCGATGATATAAACAGATTTACAAAATCGTGGTGACAACGCTCGCATCGTGGTTCTAAAGTGACGATATCTGCAGAACGGTTAGTGATACAGATACAAATTTCTATACTTTTATTCTAAATGTAACAGTGAATCCAAAAATGTAAAATATACAGGATGCTATTTAAAAAAACACAGGTTTGGGTTGGCATCGTGTACATACCTAAATATTTTGTTTGCCTTTATAAAATAAAAGCTTTAACGGTTTTATTTTATTGAAATGTTTTTATTTAATGGACTACCTGAATATGTGCAGGATTCACGTATTCTGATTAATTATTTACAATCGGTTCGTAATTATAGTGCCTTAAGGTTTATTCTAATTAACTTTAGTAATTAGTAGGAATTGTATCCAAACCAAAATGACGGTATGAGAGAATTACACAATAGAGTATTGGTTCGAGGCAATAGTGACTTGGAGCGGCGTTGACGACAGGAATATCAATCTTAATAAGATATTTAGACTTTCGGGAAACGTTGTAGTTTAAAATTGTTAAGTATGGGATAAACTACCCATTTGTTCAATACAGAATTTATATTTTAACAAGAATACGATATGTTTTTACTAAAAGTAAAGCTTTTACGGTCTTACTTTTGTTAAGCGTATATTTTAAAATTGACTAATCTAACTAAGTATTTACACTAGGTTATTAACTACGATGGTGGATCTATTCTAATAATTCTTTAATTATTGATCGGTATTTTATCTCCTGAATCTCTTACGATGAATGAGCGGGCCGGACTGCGGTTTATTTACTTACGATTAAAATGTATTACTCACGTATTTACACGAAGTTCGCAATTTCTCTAGGAAACTAGGTGATCCGACTATGTTCCACTTGCGGGCGTCTGGTTGCGGTCAATCTGCGAGCTTCCTGCACTTCGCTTCTTTAATTATTTTGTTTAGTGTAGGCGTATTTGTGTGAGTCTGTGTACTGTGTGTAGGTGGAATATTATTTGCAAGAATCTGGTCAAATACCCGTTGCGCTGTTTAAATGATCTCCCTGGGGTTGACAGAATTTAAGCGAGTATCTTTCTATTATATGGAGTAAATAAATGATTACGTCGGGTGTTTAACCCGGCGTGGCATTGGTCATCAGCGTATGTGCAATGTTGTGTGTTTTGACTTACGTGCATTCAGCTTCAGATTTCAGCAGCTATAAGCCCCGTTATCTGTAGATGATGTTCAGGTGACGGTGTCGCGTTAATGATAAACGACGGTGCAAGATGATAACTATGACAAATGGTTCGACACGTACAAAGATCGACGTAAAAACCGAAGTCAGCGGAACGGATCGGCGTACAAACCGAAGTCAGCGGAACGGACCGGCGTACAAACATTAAAAACAGTAGCGTGACATAAATTCATTATTTGGTAATATCTGTGAATATTAACAATTAATTAAAGCAGGACAATGAGCAAATAATTAATAATGAAAGGAAAACATTTAGTAGCAGAATGGCTGCAGCTATAGAAACACTATGCGAGGTTAGTACTGCAATACTTTTATCTGCAATTGATACTGCAGAGTTTGTACAAGATATTAATGATTTATTCGATAGTTTTAATACTAACGGAATAAACAAGATATATTGCAATCCCCCTCTGAGGTATAGTATAACAAAGAAATCGACACATTTTAGATTTTGGAACAATATTTTTCCAAAAATTAAAAGGTGGAAAAAACATAGTCAAAATAACTATGCCATTTAAATAAGGTTGGATTAACAACATTCAAGCTATATCGATGCTATGGGATACTTACATTCAAATACGGTTTAAATTTTTAAGAACAAGGATGCTAAACCAAGACCCCATTCAAAATTTATTCATCAGGCAGTATGGCGCTGGAAATGCAAAACCAACTTTTTCTCCATTTTTATCTGCACTTAAAACCAGCGTACTAAATAATCTCGCCAATAATAAAATAGCTAACATACATTGTCAGAATGGTGATGGAGATATTTGGGAAAACCTTAGAGACTTTTTGAACAATGAAGAAGTTGAATGTTCGCCAGTAATTGAAGACCACCGAAGTGAATTCAATTGATTGCACCCACCTGCTTTTGCAATTGAAGAATTTCAGCGAGATCCTTTTGATTTGCAAGCGTTGACATATGTATGTGGATTTTTAATAAAGAAAACCTTGGACCAGCTGAATGTGTGGTTTGGAACCAAGATTTACTTGCTGAAAACATATAACCACAACATATCTTTATAAATTTGAAGGAGTTTGACGACAACGAAAATTAAGGCTAAATTATGCATCAAAGAATTTAGTTAATTTTATAGCAGATTTACACGATCTTATAGTTTTTATGTACAGCGATTTGGGTATGTAAGTAATGCTGTTACAAAACTAAAGTTAGTTTTGTTAAATTGATTTTATGTGATTCAATTGCCAAAGACAGTGTGATACTATTAAACTTCATTTTATACATTCAGCAATTAAATTAATTGTAAAGAAACATATAGAAAATGTACAATCAAATCATCAATAAAAAAATGAACAAAAAAATCTTTCTAGGAAGCTAAGTAATTTAAAAATGTGAGCATATAATTTGTAAAGTAGGTGATATTTGTAAAAATCTTATGTAATATTTTATAATGAACACTTTTTTCAGTAACTTTCGATGAATCTTTATGTGAATTTTAAGTTTGGAGTTTCTACATTCAAATTTGCCGCTCCCATAAAATTTCTGATTTTCCGCCAATTTGTGTTTACTACTATTTGGCGCAGATGGTATTGATGCGCTAATATCAACTTGTTATGACCATTTACTACATAGCTTATAAAAGTCTTCCTTATTTAATGGTCTGTGAGGTTAATTTGATAATAACGTCTTGAAACATGTCTACGAAGTTAACCGCTATGTACTGACAGAGAACAAACCGTTACCACCAAAGATTTTGTTGGGGGTTAACTTCATACCTTAATAAACAATGCAAAGCCATGAGAATATTATAAGACGCCAAGATTAAACAAACCGTTAACAAATTCCAATGTATAACCAACAAACGATTGTTACGGGAACAAAAGGATTGTGGTAGAAAAGGAGAAAGTATGCGGTAACACGAATTAAGAAATTAACCGGAAGCTCAGTCAATCGGTTGGGCACTTGGATGCGTGTGTGGTTTGGCGTAGGAAAGTACAGACAGAGATTAAAAGGGCACCATTTGATCTAAACTTTTGTATCGCCCCTGGATCAAGAAAAGGGCTACGACACAAGGAGAGAGACGTTACAATTAAACTAAATGCTGTACTAAGTCCAACTAGGTAAAAGGTCTGGCTAGGAATTTTGATTCTATATCACAGGAATAAAGAAACAACTGACGATCGTTTAACACCAACTTGTTTAACATAAATTATTAATATTCGTATTTTAACAAAAGAAAAATTATTTACAAGGTAGATAACCAGCTAATGTTTATATAAAATGTGATAATCTAAGAAACAATAATCTGAGCAGTGCACAAAATCGTTATCCTAAGTTGGGATCGCTATCCGATATGTGACCCAAAATTTTAAAGAAATTAACTAACTAAAATAAAATCTGTCCCAAATGGTCTAGTAGTAACCCACTTACCTTTCTGGAAAGTGCTAAACCTATAATTTAAAAAAAATATTGAACAAGCTTTATAATACGTAAAATCAAAATATATGCACTGATCGACATCCGATGTTGACCCTAAAAATAAAACAACAAAACATGTACAAAATTAAACAAATAACTTTAAACCCAAGTCTTAGGAAGAGCTCTCCTTAAAACTGGCATTTCAGTTTTAAATCAAACCAAAACGCACTTTAAAACCCAAAATATAAACTAAAACCTCCACTAGATGTCTACCATTGCTTTTCTTTTTTGTAAGCGCAAAGAAATTAAATTTACTTGCAATTAGCAGTATAGACAAAGCAAACATAATACGTACAGGTTCAGTAAATGCTAAGTTTGTCAATAGCTTTATAAGTGTAAAACATAAATTTAAATAAGCACAAAGGAAAATCTGAAGCATTAGTTTTCAACATGTGGCCGAAGGCCGTAATAAGAAAATTGAATAGCTTCCTTATTAAGTTTGTAGCGTACACAATCTTGAAGTGAAATGCAACACTTGCATTAACCGAAATAAGCATAACATTTATGAAATTCTTATAAGAGCAATCCCCTAAACAAGCGATATAAATTTTATATAACCCAAACGTTACTATAGTTTAGGACGCACTCTGTACAATAGAGACCAATATACTAGGTACATATCAAAACAGCTGATGGCTGAACTGTAGGTACACAAACACAAAACTATTAAAACAAATTGTGAATTTTTGTAACCGTAAGACTAAATAAATACAAAAATAATCAAAAATTGAAGTTAAAGGTTAACAGTCAACAAACCAATTCCAGGTGTAAGTAAGCCAACTCGAATTCCCACTTAAACTTATCTAACGTTTGTAGTTAGAGGTACATAACCTCGTTCCATATGATCCTAATAAGAGGTTCACCAGAACGGTTACAGACATTAAATTTTCCAAAAAGGATAAACGTAGCAGTACAATGCTAATTCGTGATAATAACGAGTTGTTTTCAGAGTAATCCCAGCAATTGTATATGTAACGAGAGCCTTATCATACAGAATTAGTCATTAAAATGCACTAACTGGGTGATGTACGTGTGTGTATTACTTATCCGAATATATTACCAGATATAATCTATGTGTTTTAGTCAACGATGAAACCATGTGAAGGACTACCCATAAATTGTCCTGTGCTCAGTTTCGTAGAGTAGTCGTATGTTATTTCATAACTCGGAGAAACGTTAGCCGACTGTACTGGTAGTATCGGTCAATAATGTCTTGTGAACGGAAGAAACGATAAAATCCTATAAGACGAAAAGAACCTCTTGATTCGAAGCGAAATGTACGTTAGAAACTAATTAAATCCGTAAAATACGATCACTAACCAGATTTAATACAATTAGATATATAGTAAGCCAAATCCAGTACCAAAACTGTTAATTTTTAGATAATATTACAATAAAATTATAAAATTTTCTCCATATATCGTGTTAGTTTTCTAAAGACGCATCAATTTTCTTAAAAATGGTGTTCCTCCATGTGATTTTCTTCAACAAATTAGAAGTTTTTAAAACTACCACTTGTTACAATTTATTTGAAAAAGCAAACGTGTAACGTACACTGTTCCCAAACTTACTAATATTGAAGTTAAAGTATAGGATGTTGCAAAATCAATAAGCATAAAAATTTCAACTTGTTCAAAAATTTCCTTACACAAAAGTTACACGTATCACGATTACAATGGAAGAAAGTCGAAATTTTGCAGGTTTAAGGATTAACATCATGACGTAACCAATAATCGTTAAACACTAAAATGTTTTAACGCACTTAAAAGCCTGCAAATGATTGAAATCGAAAAAACTGAAAATTTTGAAAGATGGAGTCTTACTTCATCCCTGAATCAACAAATGATTGCAATTGAAAAGATATCAAACTTCGAAAACTGTGGGATAACTTCACGCCTAAGTTAGAATTATGATTATTATAAATATGAGAAATCGACAAGCGATCAAGAATAACCAACAAACACCGACAAATGATCAGCAAACGGTTACAGTTGAAAAAAGGAAACATTTGAAAAGTTGGGGGGGAGGGTGCTAACTTCACGTTTAAATTATAATCGTGATCATTATAAATATGAGAAACCAACAAACGTTGAAAAATAGCCAACAAACACCGACAAATGACCAACAAACGATTGCAATCGGAAAATGTAAAATTTCAAAAGTTGGGGGGGCTAACTTCACGCCTAAACTATAATCATGATTTTTATAAGTATGAAAAACCGACAAATGCCCAAAATAGTCAACAAACACTGACGATCGACCAACAAATGGATACAATTGAAAAAACTGAAAATCTTGAAAGTTGGGGACTAACTTCACCACCGGTCACTGTTACTACAATCAGAGTAATTGCCAATTTGCATTGAATTAATATTATGAAGACTGATCACCTTTTACAAGAAAATAAAAACGAATATCTAACATAAAAAAAATATTGAAAACAATTTTTGCTAGTTTAGTAAATAAAATAAATTTTTAATATTAAAAAGCTAAGTTTCCTTGGGAATACTATTATCAAGAGTTGACCCATTTTTTTGAAATATAATGAAATTTTTTGCTTCTATTCAAGTGTCAATTGAAATGTTCGAAGTTAAACGGAGGAATGAAATGAAGTTTTCTGCATTTTACACATTCATATTGCGTAGTATAATTTTATCATACTTTTTCGCAAATTGTGGGTGTAAAAAACTGAAAGAGCGCACCTAAAATATGAAAATAATTACTTTTGTAATAACCAAGAGTCTTCTTATATAACTTCAACTTTATGATTAAAATAATTTTAATTAAAAGAATATTAACAAAATTTAATTCTTAATAGTTTTGAACAAAATCTTTTCTTTTTGGTAAATTTATTATAATGAAGTGACCTGGTTTTCCAACTCCCTAAACTTTTGCAAAATCTTGTAAACGAATCGCTACATATAAAACCACTTTAGCTTAACATCTTTATGATTTCCGAACATTTTTAGAAAGAATCACTCTTGGAGATGAATTTCCTTATAATGCAAATCACTTTGTACCTTTACTTATACCTAACAGATTCAATTTTTATCTGAATAATTGAATATTAATAATAGCTTCACGTTTCTCCTGATATTTATCACTTTCGTATTTTCCACTTTTCTCGTCCACTCGTTAAATAAAAATTAATCAAATTGTTTATTTTGAATAGAAAAGTTTAACGTTTTAATTACTTTAACATATTCTGTGTAAATGTAAGCTTTATGCAATCGTTCTAAGGTTTTTTTTTCTTCACACGTCAGTAAACATGTCATTTAGTGACGCAATACAAGATACTAAATTGTCATTTTGTTGTCATTCTCGAGTGGCGCTAAAAAACTCTACAGCCGCTCACCAGCGGCTGGAAAGTGACAAATTTCGAAAACGCTTACAGTTTCTCCTAATGTCAACTTTTTTAATTTACATTAGTGTTTTATTTTGCGGAATCCATAGCTACACACGTCTAACGTTTTGCAAAGCCACCTATACAAATCCAGGTTAATGGTAGATCCTCGTTTCGCCAATAATTTGTCTTACAAATAACTGAGCTTAGGTTTGGCTAAATTGACTTTTTGTTTGTCTCATCTCTAATTGCCAGCCTCGCTTACGCTCGGTTGGCAAACAAAAGGAAAGTGTCACTTTAGCTACATATAAAATAAAATACTATTCTATTTACATCTATGCCCTATAGTTGGTCTTGCCTTATTCGAGTTTAAGTGTAACTGGTGAAAGTCTTATAGCATTACACAGTCCTGATAGATTATCACAGAATCACACACAAAAAAAAATAGATTTATTTAAATCAACGGTAAAATTTCATCAATCATAGAAA